>ONZH01026457.1:0-20260 GCA_900303285.1 Rhinella marina | reverse complement strand
GACTGGGGAAGGATTTACAGATGCGTTGCACTGGACCAATAACATAAAGTAAAAATAAAAACCAGTAATTAAGAGTACTAAATGAAAAAAGTGCACTTTTATTAAAATATAAACACAAGCAATAAACAAGGGGACCTTCCTTCTTCCTCAAATCTAATGGATGAGAGAATGGATTCTACAAGAATTAAATTCATTATGAATTTCCAATAAGATTCTAATGTTAGAGAATTTGAAACTTTTGTGATTCATCCCGAATGAATTTCTCAGATGGAAGCCACCATTTTGCAGTTCAGAAAACAGAGAAGTCACCAAAATGCAACATTTTTGGAACACCTTTTAACTTTAAAATAAAATCTGACATCTAATTTGTTATTAAACAGGTTGCATGTTACCACCTGCTAACATCCCTTTATCCATAGCTATATACTTTATTCAGAATGTGACAGCCAACGGACCAGAAATGAAGTTTGGGAAAGTTGCTCATCTTTGTCTACAACAATTTTTTTTTCTGGCTATCAGTCATCATCAGGCATAAAATCAATTTATAAAACTGTTACTTTTTGTTTTTCTTTTCTAAATCCGACTTTTGTTCATGCATGGTTATAACTAGTGTTGAGCGAATCGAAGCAGCCAAAGTGGAGTTCGATCCGAAGTTTAGGAAAAATGTGATTTCCCACAAATCTGAATTTCCTGGCGCTTCGTGGTAACTAATGGTGGCGACATGTGTGACAATGTGAAAGTACAGCTGTAGTAGAGTTAACACACAGGCTTTCGGAGATTTGTGATCTAAATTAAATGCTTAAAACAACCACTTCCAATGGCTTTTAAATGGCTTTTGTTTCAAGATAATGCGAGGAGTTAAGAAATTTTTGTTAAGAGTTTGTGTGTTAACCCTGCTACATCTGTAAGAAGCGGTGGTGGGGATAAAATGCCATACTCGCTGGTGTGGAAATTTTTTATCAAGTCACCAGAGGACGTTAGCATAGCTATATGTAGAATCTGTGAGCAGAAGGTGATAAGCGGTCAGAGTGCCAATGTTGGCACTAGAGATGAGCAAATCTATTTGCCACTTTGTAGATTCGATACAAAGCTTCGTTTTTTTTCTACACAGAAGCAAATCCAAATTTTTTTCAGATTCGCTTTGGAAGATTATTCTTAAATCTTTGTATGCTAACGCTAAGTACGCATAATATAATTTGTACGCTAATGCTACGCATCTAATAAATTGTATGCTAATGCATAGGTATTCACTTAAGTATAGTATTTTTACTGTATGTTTGCTATTTTTGTGGGCCTAGATAATAATAAACTAAAGCTTCATATGAACTTTGTACACTCATGCGTTCACTGGAATGTTCGCAGAGCACAAATTTTTTTTACGCAACTTGAACCGAATCAAATCTTATCCGAGGCGAATCTTTTTAAAAATTTGGTGAATATTCGCTGAAGTGAATGTTGTAAGATTCGCTCATTTCTAGTTGGCACCATGGCCCTGCATCAACACATGGAGAATAATCATAAGGTAGCGCTAATGTAGTGGTACAGTCTGACGCAGAATCTCCCAGTGGCCCGCACCCCTTCTCCAGAAGTCAATACTCCACCATCTCAGTAGAAGGAAGCTGTGTTTCCTTCCTATCTTCTACTGATCCTTATGCTCCTCCTCCTTATCATTATGCATTTCGCCAGCAATTGATCACCTAGGTGATTGCAAAAGGACAACAGTATGCATGCACTCATCCAATGGCGCAGAAGTTGAACGAGCTTATGTCATCTCTTTTTGGGGCCCACTCTTGTTTTTGTCTTACCAATACAGATGCAAAAAACTGACCAAATACTGGCCGTGTGATAGAAGCCTTTAAATTCCTGCATGCAAGACTTTTTATCTATTTGCATAAAACGGATCCATCTGAACCTCGGAAGGAGTGACCACATAACCCAAGAATGAAACTTTTTGTACACAAAAAATGCATTTTTCTAGTTTAGCAAACAGAGAGTGATTACGCAGACGGGACAACACCATACAAAGATGTTTACGATGTGAATCAAGATCAGAAGAAAATATCAGGATATCATCCAGATAAACCAGCAAAAAAACCCCAATACAGTCATGAAAGATATGATTCATAAAACCTTGGAATACAGCTGGGGCATTGCTTAAACCAAAAGGCATAACCAGATACTCGAAATGTCCCAGAGGCGTATTAAAAGCTGTCTTCCACTCATTCCCTTCCCGGATCCGAATCAGGTTATAAGCTCCCCGTAGATCTAACTTGGAGAACCAGTTGGCCCCCGGAACCTGATTCAAGAGGTCCGGGATGAGGGGAAGCGGTCCAGAGTTTTTAACAGTGATTTTATTAAGTTCACGGTAGTCAATACATGGTCTCAAACCCCCATCTTTTTTCTCAACAAAAAAGAAACCAGCCCCCGTAGGAGATTCGGAAGGCCGAATGTGTCCTATAGCCAAACTCTCATTGATGTATTGTTTTAGAGACTCTCTTTCTGGCACAGACAGATTATAAATCCGACCCTTAGGTAACTTGGCATCAGGTAATAGATCAAGGTAATAGCAAGGATTTTGCAAAAACCAGCAAGGAGCAGAGAGAAAGATAGGTATATAAGCAGGAAGATATCCCACCCCCAGGTTCTGAATGGACCAGATTCAGAGAAGCCACTCAGCCCAGCACCTGAGTATTAACCCTGAGTAGACAAACCAAACATGAAGCTGGGCGTTGGCTCTAAAACAACCCACAGTGTGAACATGGTTCAAGGCAAGGCGTAGGCACTAAACAGAAACACACAAAAACTCAGAATACCAAGCAAAACATAGAACCTATGTTCTGCGATGACCAGACCTGACACATAGACTTTTCATTAGTGCGGTGATGCGCATACACAACTAGCGCCTTATTCCAGTTGCAGACAAAAGTAGCCCATTCTCATGATTGGTGGGTATCCCAGTGGTCAGACCCACACCAATCAGTTCTGCCTAGAGATGAGCGAGCACTAAAATGCTCGAGTGCTCGTTATTCGAGACAAACTTTTCCCGATGCTCGGGTGCTCGTTTCGAGTAACGAACCCCATTGAAGTCAATGGGAGACTCGAACATTTTTTCAGGGGACCAAGGCTCTGCCTAGGGAAGGCTGGGTGAAAACCTGGAAACCTCAGAAAATGATGGAAACACCACGGAAATGTACAGGAAACAGCAGGGGCAGCATGCATGGATGCCTCTGAGGCTGCCTAATCCCACCATTAACCCAAATTCTCAGGCAACAGCCTGGTGGTTACCCTCATGGCAATTGTGCTCACCCAGACCAAGAAAGGTGAGGCACATACCCATCACATGTTAGGGAAGCACCCAACTAGGTGCAAAGAAAAATTGTTTAGAGAGAGGGCCTGTAGGTGGACCTCCGGAAAAATTGTTTGGAGAGAGGGCCTGTAGGTGGACCTCCGGAAAAATTGTTTAGAGAGAGGTCCTGTAGGTGGACCTCCGGAAAAATTGTTTAGAGAGAGGGCCTGTAGGTGGACCTCCGGAAAAATTGTTTGGAGAGAGGGCCTGTAGGTGGACCTCCGGAAAAATTGTTTAGAGAGAGGGCCTGTAGTGAGTGGGCAGTTGTAGGCGGCGCTGCGCTGCCTTGACAGTGGCAGCATCTGTGGTCGATTTGCGGAAATGCACACAGATGCGTCGCACCTTGGTGAGCAAATCAGACAGATTGGGGTATGTCTTGAGGAACCGCTGAACTATGAGATTGAATACGTGGGCCAGGCATGGCACATGTGTCAGTCTGCCGAGTTGCAGAGCCGCCACCAGGTTACGCCCATTGTCACACACAACCATGCCTGTCTTGAGGTTCAGCGGTGACAGCCACAGATCGGTCTGAACCGTGATGCCCTGTAAGAGCTCTTGGTCTGTGTGCCTTTTGTCACCTAAGCTCAGCAGTTTGAGCACCGCCTGCTGGCGCTTACCCACGGCACTGCTGCTGCACCTAGAGTTACCGACTGAAGGTGCCGTGCCCACGGATGGTAATTCGGAGGAGGAGGTGGAGGAGGAGGAGGGGTCGGAGAAGGAGGCATAGTACGTCTGAGAGACCGTGACCGAGGTAGGCCCCGCAATCCTTGGTGTGGGCAGAACATAAGCGACCCCAGGGTCAGACTCGGTCCCAGCCTCCACCAAGTTAACCCAATGTGCCGTCAGTGATATATAGTGTCCCTGCCCGGCAGCACGTGTCCGTGGTTAGGTGGACTTTCTCAGAAACAGCATTGGTCAGGGCACGGATGATGTTCTGTGACACGTGCTGGTGTAGGGCTGGGACGGCACATCGGGAAAAATAGTGGCGGCTGGGGACCAAATACCAAGGGGCAGCCACCGCCATGAGATTGCGAAAGGCCTCGATCTCTACCAGCCTATAGGGCAGCTTCTCCAGGCTCAGCAATTTGGAGATGTGGACGTTGAGGCTTGGGCATGTGGGTGGGTGGAACTGTATTTCCTCTTGTGCTCCAGCATCTGCTGTAAAGACAGCTGAATGCTGCGCAGGGACACATTGGTGGATGCTGTGGAGGATCGTGGAGGCGAAGGTGTGGTTTTCTGGCGGGAGGTGCTCGTGCCTGGGTCCTGGGCAGGGGGTTGACTAGCAAAGGCAGAGAGTGACACAGGGGAAGGAGTAGTGGTGGGACCCGCAGGAGGTGAACGGCCTTGGTTCCATTGAGTGGGGTGTTTAGCACTCATATGCCTGCGCATGCTGGTGGTAGTTAGGCTAGTAGTGGTGGCACCCCTGCTGATCCTGGTGTGGCACAGGTTGCACACCACAGACCGTTGGTCATCTTCACTTTCTTTAAAGAACCTCCAGACTTGCGAACATCTAGGACTCGCCATGGGAGCTTCACTATGTGAAACAGTCGCTGCTGATGCACCAGCTCTGGCTCTGCTTCTCCCTCTGGCCACACCACTGCCTCTTCCAACCTGTTCTGGAGCAGTACTCGCCTCCACCTCAGAAGCACTGTCTTCACTCGGCTTATCAACCCAGCTTGTTTCAGTCACCTCGTCATCCTCCGATTCCTCAGTCTGCTCCCCCCTCGGACTTCCTGCCCTGACAACAACTTCACCACTGTCTGAGAACCGCGTCTCCTCATCGTCCGACACCTCTTTACACACTTCTTCCACTAAGTCAATGTCATCATCATTACCCACAGACTGCGACAGTTGGAAAACTTGGGCATCGGGAAAGAGGTCAGCAGCAACCTGAGAAGTGGTTTGTGACTCTGAGAAGGGTCCAGAAAACAGTTCCTCAGAGTATGCCGGATCGCATTCCAAATTTTCCTGGGAGGGGGCAGACTGGGGGGAAGGAGGTTGAGGTGGAGGAGCCAGAGGAGTGCTCCCTTGGGTAACGTGGGTGGACTGCGTGGAAGACTGACTGGTGGACAAATTACTTGAAGCATTGTCCGCAATCCACGACATCAGCTGTTCGCACTGTTGTGGTTTCAACAGTCCTCTACCACGTGTCCCTGTAAGTTGAGACATGAAGCTAGGGAGTGTAACTCTGCGGCGTTCCCCTGCTCCATCATCAGCAGGTACTGTCTCACCCTGCCCAGGACCATGGCCTCTGCCCCCTGCAGTAATTGAAAGCCCACGCCCATGCCCTAGTCCTCGACCCTTAGCCCTGGGGTTCAACATTTTCTGTATATAAGTGTATTACATTAAAAAAATAAATAAATGGGCCTACTGTACTGAAACCCACAAACTTGTTCAATCTGAACAAGAAAATATATAGGTGGATAAGTTAGAGCAAAATTATGTATGTTATTACGTACCGTGCAGTATGGAGCAATTACACTAAAACTATTAGATTAGGCAGACTTGGTCTGCTTAAGTGCAACCCAGACAAATGTCGCACAGAGATTTTTGTAATGTAGCTGTATCAGTGAGAGCAAAAGACCTGTTTTAATTAAGTGACGTACAGAATGTGTCACCTGGACAGAAAATACGGATTTTGTTTTGTATATAGGTGGATAAGTTAGAGCAAAATTACGTATGTTATTACGTACCGTGCAGTATGGAGCAATTACACTGAAACTATTAGATTAGGCAGACTTGGTCTGCTTAAGTGCAAACCAGACAAATGTCGCACAGAGATTTCTGTAATGTAGCTGTATCAGTGAGAGCAAAATACCTTTTTTAATGACGTGACGTACAGAATGTGTCACCTGGACAGAAAATACGGATTGTGGTTTGTATATAGGTGGATAAGTTAGAGCTAAATTATGTATGTTATTATGTACCGTGCAGTATGGAGCAATTACACTGAAACTATTAGATTAAGCAGACTTGGTCTGCTTAAGTGCAACCCAGACAAATGTCGCACAGAGATTTTTGTAATGTAGCTGTATCAGTGAGAGCAAAAGACCTGTTTTAATTAAGTGACGTACAGAATGTGTCACCTGGACAGAAAATACGGATTGTGGTTTTTATATAGGTGGATAAGTTAGAGCTAAATTACGTATGTTATTATGTACCGTGCAGTATGGAGCAATTACACCGAAACTATTAGATTAGGCAGACTTGGTCTGCTTAAGTGCAACCCAGACAAATGTCGCACAGAGATTTTTGTAATGTAGCTGTATCAGTGAGAGCAAAAGACCTTTTTTAATTAAGTGACGTACAGAATGTGTCACCTGGACAGAAAATGCGGATTGTGGTTTGTATATAGGTAGATAAGTTAGAGCTAAATTACGTATGTTGTTAGGTACCATGCAGTATGGAGCAATTACACTGAAACTATTAGATTAGGCAGACTTGGTCTGCTTAAGTGCAACCCAGACAAATGTTGCACAGAGATTTTTGTAATGTAGCTGTATCAGTGAGAGCAAAAGACCTTTTTTAATTAAAGTGGTTGTCTGAGTTATTTTTTGTTCTTTATATGTTTCTAACTTGTCAGGCATAACAACTTTCCCATATACTTTGTGTTTCTAATGCTGCTGGTTTCTCAGAGTTGACTGAGGGTCACATAACCTGTGATGTCAGCTTATCTCCCCGGTCTGTGATGTTTCGTGCACAAGCCTCAGAGTTCAGATAACAGCCTGTACACGAGACGTCACTGGCCACGCCCCCTTTCTTTGCTGGCTCCTGCTATCTCCTCTCTCCCTGGATTCCTTCAGATAAAACATTAACCCTTTCAGCAAGAACACACTGAGGGCTCAAGGCTTTACAACAAATAGTAGCTGCAGCAGTGAGAGGAGACAAATGCTGGGCACAGGAGCTGTAGAGGAATTGTATTGTACAAGAACAGGTAGGGAGAATTTCCTGTGTGTATCAGCAGTGTCATTGTATAGCAGGGACTTGTAGTCCTACACATACAACATGCTGCTGAATATTCCAGCAGGCAGACATGTCACTCAGCACTTGTATTCACTCCCTTTGCAGAGAAGGGGGAGGGGCTGAGATTGTTGTTATTACATGTAAACAAAGGCCAGAAGAGAACCAGGGAAATGAGGAAATAGAGATTTTTTTTTTGCCTAAAACTTGCTGAACTTAGTTATATATTGCTGCCCATCAGATTTACAGTGCTATATATTTTTTTTTCATAATTAGGACAACCCCTTTAAGTGACGTACAGAATGTGTCACCTAGACAGAAAATACGGATTGTGGTTTGTGGTGACTGGAGAGCTGAACTGTGACACACAGAATGGTTCCACACAGCTGTACGAAATGGATTTGTATCACTGAGATAAAACAAAACAAAAAAATTATTTTTTTTTTAAATTTTTTAATTTTTTTGTATTTACACTGAAACTATTAGATTAGGCAGACTTGGTCTGCTTAACTGCAACCCAGACAAATGTCGCACAGATTTTTGTAATGTAGCTGTGTCAGTGAGAGCAAAAGACCTTTTTTAATTAAGTGACGTACAGAATGTGTCACCTGGACAGAAAATACAGATTGTGGTTTGTGGTGACTGGACAGCTGAACTGTGACACACAGAATGGTTCCACATAGCTGTATGAAATGGATTTCTATAACTGAGAAAAAACAACAAAAAAACTATTTTTTTATATATTTTTGTTTTAATATTTTTTATATATATATATATATATATTTTTTTTTTTAACGTGACATGCAGAAACTATCAGAGAGCAAACTTAGCCCCTGCTGACTGTGGCTATTTTGACTGCAACCCAGACAAATGTCGCACAGAGATTTTTGTAATGCAGCTATATTAGTGAGAGCAAAAGACCTTTTTTAATTACGTGACATACAGAATGTGTCACCTGGACAGAAAATACGGAGTGTGGTTTGTGGTGAGTGGACAGCTGAACGGTGACACACAGAATGGTTCCACACAACTGTATGAAATGGATTTGTATCACTGAGATAAATCAACAAAAAAACTATTTTTAATAATTTTTTTTAAATATTTTTTTTTAATATTGTGAAGTGGAACTAAATTATTGGATCATTTAAACTTTTTTTGTAATAATAAAACTGAAAAGCGGGGCGTGCAAGGAGCTGTTTTGCAAGGAAGAATGGGCAAGAATTTCAGTCTCTAGATGTGCAAAACTGATAGAGACATACCCTAAGCGACTTGCAGCTGTAATGTTATATCTTTTTGTTTGATGCCTGAAATGTGGCAAAAGGTTGAAAAGTTCCAGGGGGCCGAATACTTTCGTAAGGCACTGTATATAGTGAGTATAGCATTTGTTTTTATTATATTATATGGTTGTGTATTTTGTGTGGGAAGAGTGCTGTTGTATTGTATTTCACTTTGTATTTTCAGCCATGGCAAAAATTGAGTAGACAACTATATATATGTAGTTGCCCACTCCATTTTTCAGGTAGAAATGTCTGTCAAGTCCAGGTTGTACCCTTCTTCTTCATTGTTTCTCCAGCTGGTGCTATAAAGTCTGGTGAGGGCAGCGAACAGCAACCAGAGGATCCCATAATATCGCTATTTAGGGTATTAAGCCCTGTTTTGTTTATTGACTTGCCATGTCTTGTAATGCCATTTGATGTACAATAAAAGGACATTATTTATCAATATTTATCAAATTATAAATAAAGTGGGGTTTTCTGTTTACAAGTTATTTCCTATTCACCTGATAGGGCAGAAATAGAGATGAGCGAGCATGCTCGTTCGAGCTTGGTGCTCGTTCGAGTATTACGGTACTCGTAAGTGCTCGCTGCTTGGACGAGTATCTCGCCATGCTCGAGGAAATGGTATCTCCAGCATTTTGAATTTTTGGCGCCTATAAACTCAGCCAATCACAAGCAAGGAGACTCTGTGGTACACCCAGCATCACGTGGGGCCCTTACATGTCGATAGCAGGGGTTGGCTGGCCTGATCAGGTGAACCTGGAATATACTAGTGACTGACCGCGGTGCTCGGCTCAGATGCTGTCTAGATGTCGTTAGGGATAGAGCTGCTGCGTTTCAGGGAGAGTGTTAGGGCCTGCATTTAGTTCTTTGCTAGGCAGGAGCGATCTCAAAAGAACCCAACAGCCCTTCTAAGGGCTACAAGACATTTTTTTTGGTCTCCTGGCTGGGCTGGCTGGCTGGAACTAGTAGTGCAGCTATCGCCATATATAACCTTTTTTTTTTTTATTGTTATATCTCAGTGATACAAATCCATTTCACACAGCTGTGTGGAACCATTCTGTGTGTCACAGTTCAGCTGTCCACTCAACACAATCCGTATTTTCTGTCCAGGTGACACATTCTGTACGTCACTTAATTAAAAAAGGTCTTTTGCTGTCACTGATACAGCTAGATTACAAAAATCTCTGTGCGACATTTGTCTGGGTTGCAGTCAAAATATCCACCGTCAGCAGGGGCTGAGTTTGCTCCATTATTTATTTTTTTTATATAATACACTTATATACAGAAAATGTTGAACCCCAGGGCTAAGGGTCGAGGACGAGGGTGTGGGCATTCAATTACTGCAGGGGGCAGAGGCCGTGGTCCTGGGCAGGGTGAGACAGTACCTGCTGATGAGGGAGCAGGGGAACGCCGCAGAGCTACACTCCCTAGCTTCATGTCTCAACTTACAGGGACACGTGGTAGAGGACTGTTGAAACCACAACAGTGCGAACAGCTGATGTCGTGGATTGCGGACAATGCTTCAAGTAATTTGTCCACCAGTCAGTCTTCCACGCAGTCCACCCACGTTACCCAAGGGAGCACTGCTCTGGCTCCTCCACCTTAACCTCCTTCCCCCCAGTATGCCCCCTCCCAGGAAAATTTGGAATGCGATCCGGCATACTCTCAGGAACTGTTTTCTGGACCCTTGCCAGAGTCACAAAACACTTCTCAGGTTCCTGCTGACCTCTTTCCCGATGCCCAAGTTTTCCAACTGTCGCAGTCTGTGGGTAATGATGATGATGACAATGTTGACTTAGTGGAAGAAGTTTGTAAAGAGGTGTCGGACGATGAGCAGACACGGTTGTCAGACAGTGGTGAAGTTGTTGTCGGGGCAGGAAGTCCGAGGGGGGAGCAGACTGAGGAATCGGAGGATGACGAGGTGACTGACCCAAGCTGGGTTGATAAGCCGAGTGAAGACAGTGCTTCTGAGGCAGAGGCGAGTGCTGCACCAGAACACATTGGAAGAGGCAGTGGTGTGGCCAGAGGGAGAAGCAGGGCCAGAGCTGGTGCATCAGCAGCAACTGTTTCACGTAGTGAAGCTCCCGTGGCGAGGCCTAGATGTTCGCAAGTCTGGAGGTGATTTAAAGAAAGTGAAGATGACCGACGGACTGTGGTGTGCAACCTGTGCCACACCAGGATCAGCAGGGGTGCCACCACTACTAGCCTAACCACCACCAGCATGCGCAGGCATATGAGTGCAAAACACCCCACTCAATGGAACCAAGGCCGTTCACCTCCTGCGGGTCCCACCACTGCTCCTTCCCCTGTGTCACTCGCTGCCTCTGCTAGTCAACCCCCTGCCCAGGACCCCGGCACGAGCGCCTCCCAGCCGGAAAACCACACCTTTGCCTCCACGATCCTCCACAGCGTCCACCAATGTGTCCCAGCGCAGCATTCAGCTGTTTTTACAGCAGACGCTGGAGCGCAAGAGGAAATACAGTTCCACCCACCCACATGCCCAAGCCCTCAACGTCCACATCTCCAAATTGCTAAGCCTGGAGATGCTTCCCAATAGGCCGGTAGAGCATGGTACCAGAATGTCCTCCGAGAGCAACTTCTCCCAACCGTCCAAGAACAGTTTGGCGATCAACAATGCCTTTTCCAGCATGATGGAGCACCTTGCCATAAAGCAAAGGTGATAACTAAATGGCTCAGGGAACAAAACATAGAGATTTTGGGTCCATGGCCTGGAAACTCCCCAGATCTTAATCCCATTGAGAACTTGTTTTCAATCAACAAGAGACGGGTGGACAAACAAAAAACTACAAATTCTGACAAAATGCAAGCATTGATTGTGCAAGAATGGACTGCTATCAGTCAGGATTTGGTCCAGAAGTTGATTGAGAGCATGCCATGGAGAATTGCAGAGGTCCTGAAGAAGAAGGGTCAACACTGCAAATATTGACTTGCTGCATTAACTCATTCTAACTGTCAATATAAGCTTTTGTTACTCATAATATTATTGCAATTTTATTTCTGTATGTGATAAAAACATCTGAACAAACACACATAAAAACCAGAGGGCAGCAGATCATGTGAAAATATAATATTTGTGTCATTCTCAAAACTTTTGGCCATGACTGTATATATATAGTAGCACCGCCTGTGAAGTCCAGTCCAGGTTTTATTCTTCTACTGCATTGTTTCTCCACCCATCGCTGTGGAACCTGGTGAGGGCAATGAGCAGCAACCAGAGGTTCCCAGTAATATCGCTATATACAATGTTGTGCCCTGACCAAAATTACCATAGATGAGCTGTTCCTTTTTAATGTCTGTTTTATGAGGCCCTGCCTATCATGCATGTGCTTTCCATCTTTCTTTTTTGCATAAATGATTTAAAAAAATAGATATTATTGACTCTTTTATTTCATAGGGCAAATCAATGACACTATGTTGAAGTATATTTTATGTTACATACATGGACTTGTTTGTTTCTTATGAACTTTTCTACTTTTTGCAAAGACTTTCACAAATAAATGGGTTGGATCTGTATAAATCTTTAAAACCCTGAGCACAGCAAGTCATTTAAAACTGACAGCAGAATTGAATTTCTCCTTACTTGTTTCCCATGACTTATGATTCCATTTTCACATCCACACCAGCATGTCCTTGTGTCCTTATTGTCTGTAAAATTGTACTGTAAATACATTTTTCTCAAAGTAGCATTAATGAATTAATTCAAGCAGCCTCAAAACAGCTGCTAAATCTTTCTAAATTGTGCTCTGCATATTATTTATCTGGTTTCTGAGGGCACTCACTGTTGGTGATTTAATTTTCTGTGTCCAAAGATCCCACACAATTTACAGACTTCGCAGGAGGCTGGTGAACTGAGGGCTTACGAGGATTATCAGTCAAGGTCGAACAGCTGAACCAGTAATAATGAATGTTCTGCTGCTTGTCTTATCATTGTCTGAAAAATGCAGCTTTTTTCTCTCCTTAAGGAAACCTAAAGATAATTCTTGGATATTAGTTTCTGTGTAACTCTATACAAAGCCAATAAGTTTCAGAAGAGATGTCTGTCACACGGGGCTTGAATAAGGCACCAAGCTACTGTAATTAGGTTGTATCAAGACATTCACTTTTTTATTGGATACTTCAATTGCTGCAGTAAAAAGATATCTGGCATCAGGTTTATGCTGTTCTATCAAATGCAAGTTTACATAATTTTTTTATTTTTATTTTTTTATCATTCATTTTCTTAAAATCCCTGGTGAGAAGATCCAGCACAAGTCAAGAACTGGAGTCCTGATATTCATGAGCTCTGGCTGTCCCCCGCATTTCCTGAGGTTGATTAACAGCTTTCTTTCTATACTGCGTCTAGGAGGAGGTTTAGGTGGGACTTTATGAATTCAAGGACTCCCAAGTAATTGCATTACATTGAGTAGACTTCAGTCCTCAAGTCCTAATGGAGATTTGGGATTTTCCAGGCTCCTGACATTGATGATCTATTCTCAAGATAGTCTAAAAGGAATTGTTGGCACTCCACTTGTATTAATTGTTCACTGCTCTGTGGAAGGGTAACTTTCCCAAAGTAATAGAAGAGAAGACCATGGCACTTGACTTAAAGGGGTTGTCCTACCAAAAATATTCTACAGTTTTCAAACCAGCACCTGCATCTGAATACTTTTTTAATTGCATGTAATTAAAAATTTTGCATAGCCACCGAGTTATTCGATAAAATATATCTGTAAAGCGCCACCTGCTGTTTGTTTTTCTTATTTCTTTGACCTGCTCACTGAGAAGGGCGCACATGCTCAGTGTAATCCTTCAACTGCCACCTGAGCTGTGATAGCTGGGAGATGTGAAGCTGTGAGCACGGGCACACACCCTTAGCTGCAGCAGAAAAGACACTCCCCTTGAGCTATCAGCTTGATATAAATCTAGCAGAGCAATAAATGTGGAGATCTCTGTAAGGTAGAGGGCTGGTTCTAGCTTTGTTAGAAAGAGATTGTCATGTACTATATGATGTCTGATTTTCATTTTTTATATTAGTCATGGGATATCCCCTTTAAGATAAGACTTGAGAAATTTATTTATTACATCCAGTTAATTTGCCTGGCACAGGCCAACGTTTTGGTCCTACCTGGACCTTGATCACGACATAAATATATAAAGTAAAAATAAATATAAGTGGGGCATACAACACCCAATATGTAATAAAAAAATTGTACAGTATAATGGTAACTAACTGATCAGTAATTGAAAATACATAATGCATTGTTGCATCATTTTTCCAAGATTTAAAAGGAACAATGTAAATAGGTTGTAGCTGATATATCATTTACAAGCAGGTTAGATCCAAAATGACATGATTTATAATAACAATATTATTGAAATTATATCAATCAAATGTAGAAAGTATGGTACAGTACTTTAACATGAGTAGTAGGGGTAATATGAAAAAATAATGTGATAAATACATGATTCAAACAAAAAAGAAATGCATGATGGATAATGGGAAAATAAAAATTCATATATGTGGTGTCCTCATAAGCTAATGGCTTATCTAATCACTATCAAGATAGGTACAATATGAGAAATAATCTTGTTGGGGAGCTATTACACCTAGAGAGTGTTGGGGGGAACAAAATAGTGGCTGCCAATAATAAACATAACAGAGGGGGGCGCTATGGCCCAAATCATGGAGAAGTATCCTTAATACCCAGGTAAGTGCAAAGCGTAAAGTGAGTAATACTGTGTCTGGATAAGGCTACTTTCACACTAGCGGCAGTCCGGATCCGGCAGGTGAAGGGTGCCGCCGGATCCGGACTGCCGCAGGGACATGTGTGGGTCCGGAACCGCGTTCCGGCCCCACACATGTCACACAGTACCATATAAAGACATACACACACATACACACAAACACATACATACTTACATACTCCAGGCAGGCAGGCCGCACGTCGTCATGCCCAGGAGGCGCGCAGCTATGACGATTCCCCACAGCGCCCTCTGCTGGGCGCTGTAGGTAATCGTCATAGCGGCGCGCGGACTGCCTGCCTGCCTGGAGTATGTAAGTATGTATGTGTTTGTGTGTATGTGGTGTATGTATGTATGTATGTATGTCTGTCTGTCTGTCTGTATGTGGTGACGGATCCGTCCTGAACTCCATTGAAAGTCAATGGAGGGCGGATCCGTTTACCATTGTGGTCACACCAAACGGATCCGTCCCCATTGACTTGCATTGGGGGTCATTCCGGATCCGTCTTGGTGCGGATGCCTGGACCGGAGAGAAAACCGCAGCATGTTGCGGTTTGTTTTCCGGTCTGAAGACGGAACGGAATGCTTTCAGGAGCATTCCGTTGTCTCCAGTTCAGTTTTGCCCCCATTGACAATGAATGGGGACAAAACTGAAGTGTTTTTTTCCAGTATTGAGCCCCTATGATGGAACTCAATACCGGAATTTAAAAACGCTAGTGTGAAAGTAGCCTAACGTATAAGGACAAGATGCAAACAAACATAAAGGCAGATAAATAGATAATGCTGTAAAGCAAGATAGGTCATCAATAGCCATTCAGTGGATTGGACATCTCAACTGGAGTGCTCTTCCATATTTCTATGTATATGTGTGAATAATATATGCTCTTATTTTTACTATTACAAGCTTAATCTCTTAGTGATCATACAGATGAGCAGTTCTAGTACTTACTGTAAGTGGTTATTATAGTAGAAATTGTGTTTTCTTTTCAATTTGGAAGTAAAAAGGTCTGACCATGACATTGGAAACAAATAGGCTTATCTAATGCTGCTGCTCTGTAAAGCTAGTTGTACACATTAGGCTACTTTCACACTGGCGGCAGGCCTGATCCGGCAGGTAAAGGGTGCTGCCGGATCAGGCCTGCCGCAGTGACATGTGTGGAGCCGGAACCGCGCTCCGGCCCCACACATGTCACACAGTACATACATATACATACACATAAACATACACACACATATAGACATACAAACACACATACATACTTACATGCTCCCCGGCAGGTCTTCGGAGCGTCAGGACGGCTCACACAGGTCACGATTCCCCACAGCGCCCTCTGCTGGGCGCCTGGTGGAATCGTCATCTGACGATTCCACCAGGCGCCCAGCAGAGGGCGCTGTGGGGAATCGTGACCTGTGTGAGCCGTCCTGACGCTCCGAAGACCTGCCGGGGAGCATGTAAGTATGTATGTGTGTTTGTATGTCTTTATGTGTGTGTATGTTTATGTCTGTATGTGTCTATGTGTACCCGGATCCGTAATGGACTCCATTGAAAGTCAATGGAGGGCGGATCCGGTTACCATTATGGTCACACCAGACGGATCCACCCCCATTGACTTGCATTGGGGGTCATTCCGGATCCGTCTTGGTGCGGATGCCTGGACCGGAGAGCAAACCGCAGCATGCTGCGGTTTGTTCTCCGGTCTGAAGACGGAACGGAATGCTTTCAGGAGCATCCCGTTGTCTTCAGTTCAGTTTTGTCCCCATTGACAATGAATGGGGACAAAACTGAAGCGTTTTATTCCGGTATTGAGCCCCTATGACGGAACTCAATACCGGAATTTTAAAACGCTAGTGTGAAAGTAGCCTTAAGGAGACACTAAAAGTCTGATGTTTATGTAATGAGTAGTGATGAGCGAACATGTTTAGCCTAATACACTATTCGGCCGAACATGGCGGCGCTCGTGACCACGCGGTGTTCTCCCGAACACCACGTGTGCTCGAGTGCCATGCTCGAGTCTCCTCCTCGCACGCTAATTAGCCAATTAGCGTGCAGGAAGGTACTGGCATTCACTGTAATGCCAGTAGCCATGTTAGCTACTTGCATTACAGTGATTGGCTGGCTGGGAACGCATCATTGGGTGCTATAAAGCACCAGGTGACATGTGACCGGATCACACCGAGCAGGGAGAGCTGCTGCAAGCAGGGACAGACAGAGTGGGGACAGAAGAAGGCTAGGCAAGGATAGAATTTCTGTTTCAAAAACCCAAAAGCCCTTTTAAGGGCTATTATATCTTGCTGGCAAACTTTTATTTTTATTTTGGGGGTGTTAAAAATAGCGCTAGGTGGCCTGACATTAACGCCACCTGTGCAGCTGCTGCATGCTGTATGATACTCCATGTATACTAGATACCTGACATCCTTTGCTATTATTTCTGCTCTTAAGCCCGCAGTACCTCTTTTGCGTCTTGCTGTATAACATTTGCGCAAGAAGGGAATTATACTGTAGGGATATGATTTGGCTAGGCAGGGCTAGTGTTTCTGTTCCAAAGTCACAAAAGTCCATTGTTATATCTGGCTGCATTTTTTCTTCTTTTGGGGCAAAAAGAACGCAAATGTGCCTGACCCTAATACCATGTGCTCAGCGTGTGCATTAGAACCGTTCTGTAGTCTATATACCTGACATCCGTGACAGTATGTATGTGAGCTTGCCGAGCTCCAAAGCCGCCACCAAGTTGCGGCCGTTATCAGACACAACCACGCCTGGTTGTAGGTTGAGTGGCGAGAGCCACAGCTCAGCCCAGTCCCTTATACCCTGCCACAGCACTGTGGCGGTGTGTTGTTTGGCACCTAAGCAAATAAGTTTCAGCACAGCCGGTTGCTGCTTCCCCACCGCTGTGCTAAACTGCTTCCAGCTACTGACTGATGGCTGACTGGTGCTGCAAGATGAGAATTCCTAGATGGAAGTGGTTGAGGAGAAGGAGGGTTTGCAGCCGCTAATGTAGGTGGTGGCAGAAATCCTGATGGCACCTGTGCCATCCCAGGTTACAACTCGCTCCTAGCCTCCACAGCTTTCACCCAGTGTGCCGTCAGGGAAATGTAGCGCCTCTGACCAGAATCACTTGTCTATGTGTCAGTCGTTAAGTGGACCTTCCCAGTAACTGCGTTGGTCAGGGCAAAGGTTATGTTTCGGGACACGTGCTGGTTTAAGGCGGTGAGGGCACACAAGCAAAAATAGTGGCAGCTAGGTACTGAGTAACGAGGGACAGCTGCCACCATCAGACTGCGAAAAGCCTTAGTGTCCACAAGCAACATTTTCAGCGCCAGCAATTTGTAAAGATGTGCATTTAGTGCTATGGCCTGTGAGTGGGTGGCTGGGTGATTGCACTTTCATTCAAAGGCCTGGGGTATGGACATCTGTACGCTGCACTGGGACACAGAAGTGGATGTGCTCGCTGATGGTGCTTGCGAGGGTCCAGGTACAGGGGGGAGGCATCTGGGCCTGCATCTTGGCTAGCACGTAACACAGGGAAGAGGAGGCAGTGGTGTGACCCGCAGACACCGATTGTGGATCCAGGTGTTTGGCCCACCTATTAGGGTGCTTTGCTGCCATGAATATCATGCTGGTGGTGGTCAGGTTGCTAGTGTTCATGCCCCTGCTTATATTGGTACGGCACAGGTTGCAAATGACAATTCTTTTATCGTCCACACTTGTTGGTATGGCCTGCCTTCTCCCTTTTGCCACCTCACGGCCTCTTCCAGCCTGTTGCGGTGCTGCGCATCCCTCCCCCTCTGTACTGCTTTCCTTGCTCAGCTTGCCTCCTTCCCATGTTGGGCCAGTGATTTCATCGTCCACTACTTCCTCTTCCTCTTCGGGAAGGAATTTTTTCCCTTAAAGAGGACCTTTCACCACTCCTGACATGACTGTTTTAATAACTACATGCATTCCCCATGTAATAACAATTCTGCAGCATCTATTCTTATGGCTCTATGTTGTGCCATTCCTCTATTATTTCTACTAGAAGTTATAATTGAATTGCTAGCATTCTGCAGTAAGGGTACAGAGAGGTGGTAACCAGTTTGGGGTGTGTAGATGCTCCAGAATTGTTATTACATGGGTAATGCATGAAGCTTTTAAAACAAGCATGTCAGGAGTGGTGAAAGGTCCTCTTTAGAGATGAGCGAGTAATGTTCGATCGAGCCGGTATTCGATCGAATACTACGCTATTCGGCATACTCGATTTCAATCGAGTATAACGGCGATGGCGCACTTAGAATTCGTTTCCCCTCCCACCTTCCCTGGCGCTCTTTTTCCACCAATCAACATGTAGGGGGGGTATGAAAGGCCCGCGGAGCATGCTGGGAGCGCAAAAACAGCGTCTACATGGATTGGCTGGAAAAACCATGTGACCTCGAATATTAAAAACTCAGCTCTTCCTGCTCGTTCGCATATGCTGCGTGAACTTAGTCAGGGACAGAGGCTGGAGAAGGGACAGATAGGTTTTAGCTGTTGGACAGGCAGGAGCGTGATTAAAAGCCCTTATCAGGGCTACTATAGTGCAGTACAGTGATAGCTTTACTACAATATACAGTCTGCAGAGAACGGTTGCTGTATTCAGGGATAGCTGCTGGAGTAGGGACAGAGAGAGGCATTAGTGGTGTATTAGGTGCTCTGCTACATACAAAACTATATTTGGCACTACTGTTCTGCGTTCTTTTTGGCTGCAAAACCCTGTTATATACCTAGTGTGTATATGCACCATCTGATCTGGCAGTATACGGCTGTGAATTTTATTTTTTTTTTTAAATACAGTTTATTTGGCTCTAGTGTTCTGGGTTCTGTGTGCCTGCAATACACTTTTTGTATACCCGGTGTAAATACCCACCGTCTGACCTGTTAGTACACGGCTGTGTACCTAGAAATATAAAAAAAAAAAAGCCTTTTCATAGGCACCTGTACTTTGCGTTCTCTTGCAAAATAATTGTATATACGTAGTGTTCATACACACCGTCTGATCTGTTTGTACACGGCTGTGTACCTAGAAATATAAAAAAAAAAAAAAAGCCTTTTCACTGGCACCTGTACTTTGCGTTCTCTTGCAAAATAATTGTATATACGTAGTGTTCATACACACCGTCTGATCTGTTTGTACACGGCTGTGTACCTAGAAATATAAAAAAAAAAAAGCCTTTTCATTGGCACCTGTACTTTGCGTTCTCTTGCAAAATAATTGTATATACGTAGTGTTCATACACACCGTCTGATCTGTTTGTACACGGCTGTGTACCTAGAAATATAAAAAAAAAAGCCTTTTCACTGGCACCTGTACTTTGCGTTCTCTTGCAAAATAATTGTATATACGTAGTGTTCATACACACCGTCTGATCTGTTTGTACACGGCTGTGTACCTAGAAATATAAAAAAAAAAAAAGCCTTTTCATTGGCACCTGTACTTTGCGTTCTCTTGCAAAATAATTGTATATACGTAGTGTTCATACACACACCGTCTGATCTGTTTGTACACGGCTGTGTACCTAGAAATATATTTTAAAAAAAAAGCCTTTTTCATTGGCACCTGTACTTTGCGTTCTCTTGCAAAATAATTGTATATACGTAGTGTTTCATACACACCGTCTGATCTGTTTGTACACGGCTGTGTACCTAGAAATATATTTAAAAAAAAAAGCCTTTTCATTGGCACCTGTACTTTGCGTTCTCTTGCAAAATAATTGTATATACGTAGTGTTCATACACACCGTCTGATCTGTTTGTACACGGCTGTGTACCTAGAAATATAAAAAAAAAAAAGCCTTTTCATTGGCACCTGTACTTTGCGTTCTCTTGCAAAATAATTGTATATACGTAGTGTTCATACACACCGTCTGATCTGTTTGTACACGGCTGTGTACCTAGAAAATATAAAAAAAAAAAGCCTTT
>ONZH01026456.1:0-15422 GCA_900303285.1 Rhinella marina | reverse complement strand
GCCATGTTAACTACTGGCATTACACTGATTGGCTGGCCGGGAATGCGTCATCGGGTGCTATATAGCACCCGGTGACACATGACTGGCCAGTCTTAGTCAGGGAGAGCTGCCGCAAGGAGGGAGAGAAGCATGCTAGGCAGGGATAGAAAACTATCAGAAAAGACCCAAAAGCCCTTTTAAGGGCTATTATATCTGGCACAAACTTTTTTTCCTCATATTTTAGTACTTTGATGGTGTTGAAAATAGCGCTAGGTGGCCTGCCATTAACGCCACAAGCGCTGCTGCAGCAAGGAGGGACATACACTGTAGGGAGAAAAGCACGGGCAGGGATAGAAATTGCTCAAAAAAGACCCAAAAGCTCTTGTAAGGGCTATTATATCTGTCACAAACCTTTATTTACTGATATTTGAGGACTTTAAAGGTGGTAAAAATAGCACTAGGTGGTCTGTCATTAATGCCACATGTGCTGCTGCTGCTACATGCTGTAGGACACTCTCTGTATACTATATATCTGACATACTTTGCTATAATTTCTGCTGTTAAGCCCGCAGTACTTCTTTTGCGTCTTGCTGTATAACATTTGCATATTGATAGAATTTCTATAGGCAGGGTTACTATCATTGTTCAAATGTCCATTGGGAAATGTGTCTTTTTTACATTTTTTTGGGTGGCAAAAAAAAACAGGTGTGCCTAGGTGCACAGCGTATTACAACCGTTCAAAAGTCTCTGTAGCTGACCTCTTAATTTAGGCCGCAGTTCCTCATTTGCTGCTGCAGTTCAATTTTCCCAAGGAGGGAATTAAACAATAGGGATAGTATTTGGGTAGGTAGAAAGATTGTCACTGTTCCAAAAAGACCAAAGTCCATTGGGATATACGTCTTTTTTTTTATTTTTTTGGGTGGCAAAAAAAACCCCAGGTGTGCCCTGTCAGTATCGCTAAGTGCACAGCGTATTACAATGGTTCAAAAGTCTCTGTAACTGACCTCCGTATTTAATACCATTAATTTAGGCCGCAGTTCCTCATTTGCTGCTGCAGTTCAATTTTCCCCAGGAGGGAATTAAACAATAGGGATAGTATTTGGGTAGGTAGAAAGATTGTCGCTGTTCCAAAAAGACCAAAGTCCATTGGGAAATACGTTTTTTTTAATTTTTTTTGGGTGGCAAAAAAAACCCAGGTGTGCCCTGTCAGTAACGCTAGGTGCACAGCGTATTACAAAAGTTCAAAAGTCTCTGTAGCTGACCTCCGTATTTAATACCGTTAATTTAGGCCGCAGTTCCTCATTTGCTGCTGCAGTTCAATTTTCCCCAGGAGGGAATTAAACAATAGGGATAGCATTTGGGTAGGTAGAAAGATTGTCGCTGTTCCAAAAAGACCAAAGTCCATTGGGAAATACGTCTTTTTTAATTTTTTTTGGGTGGCAAAAAAACCCCAGGTGTGCCCTGTCAGTAACGCTAGGAGCACAGCGTATTACAAAAGTTCAAAAGTCTCTGTAGCTGACCTCCGTATTTAATACCGTTAATTTAGGCCGCAGTTCCTCATTTGCTGCTGCAGTTCAATTTTCCCCAGGAGGGAATTAAACAATAGGGATAGCATTTGGGTAGGTAGAAAGATTGTCGCTGTTCCAAAAAGACCAAAGTCCATTGTGAAATACGTCTTTTTTTATTTTTTTGGGTGGCAAAAAAACCCCAGGTGTGCCCTGTCAGTAATGCTAGGCGCACAGCGTATTACAACCGTTCAAAAGTCTCTGTAGCTGACCTCCGTATTTAATACCGTTAATTTAGACCGCAGTTTCACATTTGCCGCTGCAGTTCAATTTTCCCAAGGAGGCAATTAAACAATGGGATAGTATTTGGATAGGTAGAAAGATTGTCACTGTTCCAAAAAGACCAAAGTCCATTGTGAAATACACCTTTTTTTTGTGTGTGGCAAAAAAACCCCAGGTCTCTGTAGCTGACCTCCGTATTTAATACTGTTAATTTAGGCCGCAGTTCAGGTGTGCCTAGGTGCACAGCGTAGGTGGGGTGGAAAAAGTGAGAAGGCAGGCCACGACAACCAGGCCCGCAACTGTTCCCCGGAAAAGCCCCTTGCGGCCAGCTCCCTTGCCAAGGTTTTAGGTGTTCCGCAGTATGGCGGTTTTTTGAGGAAAGTGCTGACGATAAACAGACTGTAATTTGTAACCTGTGCCGTACCAAGATGAGCAGGGGCGTAAACACCAGCAACCTGACCACCACCAGCATGATCCGACACATGTCAGCAAAGCACCATAAAAGGTGGGCTGAACGCCTGGGTCCACAATCTGTGTCTGCAGGTCACACCACTGCCTTCTCTTCCCCTCTGTTACGTGCTGTCCAAGACGCAGGCCCAGATGCCTCCCGCCCTGCACCTGGACCTTCGCAGGAAACATCAGCCAGCACGTGCCCTTCAATGTCCCAGCACAGCGTTCAAATATCCTTACCGCAGGCATTTGAACGCAAGCGCAAATACCCTGCCACCCACCCACAGGCCATAGCTCTAAACGCGCAACTTTCCAAGTTGCTGGCCCTGGAAATGTTGCTGTTTAGGCTGGTGGACACAAAGGCCTTTCGCAGCCTGATGGCGGCGGCTGTCCCTCGTTAGGCAGTCCCCAGCCACCACTATTTTTCCCGGTGTGCCATCCCTACCTTACACCGGCATGTGTCCAGAAACATAACCTGGGCCCTGACCAATGCAGTTACTGGCAAGGTCCACTTAACAACTGACACATGGACAAGCCCTTGTGGCCAGGGACGCTACATTTCCCTGACGGCACACTGGGTGAATGTTGTGGAGGCTGGGAGTGAGTCATACCCTGGGATGGCCCAGGTGCTACCCACGTCGAGGATTGCGGGCCCTACTTCCATCCGGATTTCCGCTGCCACCTATAGTAGCGGCTGCAACCCTTCCTTCTCTTCCTCCACTTCCTCCTCCACTTCTTCCCATGCAGAATTGCCATCTTGCAGCACCACTCAGACTTCTGTCAGTAGCTGGAAGCAGTGTAGCACAGCAGTCGGTAAGCGGCAACAGGCCGTGCTGAATCTTATTTGCCTGGGTGACAAACAGCACACCGCCGCAGAGCTGTGGCATGGCATAAGGGAACAGGCTGAGCTGTGCCTCTCGCCAGTCAACCTACAGCCAGGCATGATTGTATCCGATAACGGCCACAACTTGGTAGCGGCTTTGGAGCTGGCCAACCTCCCACACATACCATGCCTGGCACATATATTAAACTTAGTGGTTCAGCGGTTTATGAAAACCTACCCCAATTTGTCTTAGATACTGTTGAGCAGGCTTTGCTGTCCAAGACGCAGGCCCAGATGCCTCCCGCCCTGCACCTGGACCATCGCAGGAAACATCAGCCAGCACGTGCCCTTCAATGTCCCAGCACAGCGTTCAAATGTCCTTACCGCAGGCATTTGAACGCAAGCGCAAATACCCTGCCACCCACCCACAGGCCATAGCTCTAAACGCGCAACTTTCCAAGTTGCTGGCCCTGGAAATGTTGCTGTTTAGGCTGGTGGACACCAAGGCCTTTCGCAGCCTGATGGCGGCGGCTGTCCCTCGTTAGGCAGTCCCCAGCCACCACTATTTTTCCCGGTGTGCCATCCCTACCTTACACCGGCATGTGTCCAGAAACATAACCTGGACCCTGACCAATGCAGTTACTGGCAAGGTCCACTTAACAACTGACACATGGACAAGCCCTTGTGGCCAGGGACGCTACATTTCCCTGACGGCACACTGGGTGAATGTTGTGGAGGCTGGGAGCGAGTCGTACCCTGGGATGGCCCAGGTGCTACCCACGTCGAGGATTGCGGGCCCTACTTCCATCCGGATTTCCGCTGCCACCTATAGTAGCGGCTGCAACCCTTCCTTCTCTTCCTCCACTTCCTCCTCCACTTCTTCCCATGCAGAATTGCCATCTTGCAGCACCACTCAGACTTCTGTCAGTAGCTGGAAGCAGTGTAGCACAGCAGTCGGTAAGCGGCAACAGGCCGTGCTGAATCTTATTTGCCTGGGTGACAAACAGCACACCGCCGCAGAGCTGTGGCATGGCATAAGGGAACAGGCTGAGCTGTGCCTCTCGCCAGTCAACCTACAGCCAGGCATGATTGTATCCGATAACGGCCACAACTTGGTAGCGGCTTTGGAGCTGGCCAACCTCCCACACATACCATGCCTGGCACATATATTAAACTTAGTGGTTCAGCGGTTTATGAAAACCTACCCCAATTTGTCTCAGATACTGTTGAGCAGGCTTTGCTGTACAAGACGCAGGCCCAGATGCCTCCCGCCCTGCACCTGGACCTTTGCAGGAAACATCAGCCAGCACGTGCCCTTCAATGTCCCAGCACAGCATTCAAATGTCCTTACCGCAGGCATTTGAACGCAAGCGCAAATACCCTGCCACCCACCCACAGGCCATAGCTCTAACGCGCAACTTTCCAAGTTGCTGGCCCTGGAAATGTTGCTGTTTAGGCTGGTGGACACCAAGGCCTTTCGCAGCCTGATGGCGGCGGCTGTCCCTCGTTAGGCAGTCCCCAGCCACCACTATTTTTCCCGGTGTGCCATCCCTACCTTACACCGGCATGTATCCAGAAACATAACCTGGACCCTGACCAATGCAGTTACTGGCAAGGTCCACTTAACAACTGACACATGGACAAGCCCTTGTGGCCAGGGACGCTACATTTCCCTGACGGCACACTGGGTGAATGTTGTGGAGGCTGGGAGCGAGTCGTACCCTGGGATGGCCCAGGTGCTACCCACGTCGAGGATTGCGGGCCCTACTTCCATCCGGATTTCCGCTGCCACCTATAGTAGCGGCTGCAACCCCTCCTTCTCTTCCTCCACCTCCTCCTCCACTTCTTCCCATGTAGAATTGCCATCTTGCAGCACCACTCAGACTTCTGTCAGTAGCTGGAAGCAGTGTAGCACAGCAGTCGGTAAGCGGCAACAGGCCGTGCTGAATCTTATTTGCCTGGGTGACAAACAGCACACCGCCGCAGAGCTGTGGCATGGCATAAGGGAACAGGCCGAGCTGTGCCTCTCGCCAATCAACCTACAGCCAGGCATGATTGTATCCGATAACGGCCACAACTTGGTAGTGGCTTTGGAGCTGGCCAACCTCCCACACATACCATGCCTGGCACATATATTAAACTTAGTGGTTCAGCGGTTTATGAAAACCTACCCCAATTTGTCTCAGATACTGTTGAGCAAGCTTTGTGAGCAACAGAGAGCAGTAGTAAAATACCAGCTGCACCATGGTCGGCACCTTTCTAGTCAGCTTCCGCTCTTCACAAGCAACGAGTGGGCATTGATGTCTGACCTCTATGAGGTGTTACGCAACTTTGATGAATCTACACAGATGGTAAGCGGCGATAATGCCATTATCAGCGTAACCATCCAACTTCAGTGTCTACTAAAAAGCTTGCTGCTCACAATAAAGACCGATGCTCTGCGTGTGGAAGAGGTGGAAATGGGGGAAGACCCTACACAGGGTGAAAGCCAGAGCACCATCGATTCGTCTTCTCAGCACCAATTGGAGGAGGAGGAGACGGTTGCCACCGCTACATAGGGTAGGCATACCACGTTTACACCATCTTGGCATGGATGGGCTGAAGAGGAGGAAGAGGACAAGGAGGATATTGAGAGTCATGCACCTGGTGGGGAGAGCGAAGCCTTGTCTGTTGGGACTCTGGCACACATGGCTGACTTCATGCTAGGCTGCCTTTCCCGTGGCCCGCACGTTATACGCATATTAGGCAACACAGATTACTGGTTGTTCACCCTTCTCGACCCCCGCTACAAAGAGAACTTCCCATCTCTCATTCCTGTGGTGGAGAGGACAAGTAAAATGTTGCAATACCAGAAGGCCCTTGTTGAAAAATTGCTACACAAATTTCCATCTGACAACGCTGGCAGCAGAGTATGTAGTTCCTTGTCCACCTGAGGAGGGGAGTTGAGGGGAACACACAGCAGTTCCAACAAAGGCAAGCCGACACTCTCCAAGGCCTGGGACAGTTTTATGACACCCCGCCAGCAGCCTCACCCTGATAAGCGGCCTAGTGTGACAAGAAGGGAAAAGTTTTGGAAGATGGTAAAGAAGTACGTAGCTGACCGTGTCAATGTCCTGAGCGATCCCTCTGTGCCGTATAATTATTGGGTGTCGAAGTTGGACACGTGGAACGAACTGGCGCTCAACGCCTTGGAGGTGCTGGCCTGCCCTGCCGCCAGCGTTTTGTCTGAGCGGGTATTTAATGCTGCTGGGGGCATAATTACTGATAAGTGCATCCGCCTGTCAACTGACAATGCTGACAGGTTGACGCTTATCAAAATGAACAAGGCCTGGATTGCCCCTGAATTCTGTACTCCACCAGAGGAAAGCGGCTTAACATGAAGGAACCTAAAATCTGGCTTTTAGGGTGTATTGAATATACTGTATTATCATGTACCTCTTCCTCTCCTCGTCCTCCTTCTCCTCTTCCTCCATCATATGAAACAGCTTATTAGGCTGCCCTCGAAGTCCACCAGCTGGGCCTGCACCCGAATTTGTAAGCCGCTCAGCTCACCAGCTGGGCCTGCAACATAATTTTTTAGCCTGTCAGCTCACCAGTAGGCACTCAACCATAATGTTTTACACGCTCAGCCCTGCTACATGTCACTTCTAATGTTTCAGACGTTCAGCTAAGCGGCATGTCTCCCTTAAATTTTTTTTTCTACAAGGTCAGCAGCAGAGTGTCACCTTTAAATTTTTTGGACGGTCAGCTTGGCATTAGCGTGTCAGATTTAAATATTTTTAACGGTCTGCTCTTCTGCAGAATGTCACATGAAGAATATAATTTTTTCGACGGTCAGCTTGGCATTAGCTTGTCACACTTAAATATTTTTAACGGTCTGCTCTTCTGCAGAATGTTACATGAAGAATATCATTTTTTCGACGGTCAGCTTGGCATTAGCATGTCACACTTAAAATTTTTTAACAGTCTGCTCTGCAGCGGAATGTCACATCAAGAAAATCATTCTTTTGGACGGTCAGCTTGGCATTAGCGTGTGACACTTAAAAATTTTTACCGGTCTGCTCTTCTGCAGAATGTCACATCAAGAATATCATTTTTTCGATGGTCAGCTCGGCATCACCCTTGTCACCCTTAAATTTGGAACAGTTTGATAAAGTGCGGTGGCAGAAGCAGGTGTCCCTTAAATCTTTTTTACGGTTAGCTCGGCAGCAGAGTGCCAAACTTAAATTTGGGACAGTTTGATAAAGTGCAGTGGCAGCAGCATGGAGTCTGATTCCATTATTCAGAGCTCAAGTATTGAGTCGACCCAGCTTGGTTTGAACACTCAAATTTTTTAAGTAAACTATTCTGGCCCCTGGGACACTCAACGAATAGCATCGGGGAGGCGCCGAGAGGCAGGGGCTCCAACAGGTGGTAGCTAACCTCCTTGCAGACACCCAACTCGATCCAAAGATCAAACTTCAAGATTTTTAAGTGCAGCACCTTAGATAAACGCAATTGGACCTGGAATTACCATGGAGAGCGAGAGAGAGAGTGGAAAGGCCGACGCGGCACACGCCGCAGGGGGGGCCCCGGCCTCCCATGGCGGATAGCGAAAAAAGATTCAGTCATCAGCGACTTTTAGTGGTGTGGTGGCAGCAGCATGTGTCCCTTAAATTTTTTGGACGGTCAGTTCGGCAGCAGAGTTTCACTCTTAAATTTTTGGACGGTCTGCGCAGCAGCAGAATGTCACCCCTATTGTTTTTGAGTGTCAGCAGCAGGCCATCAATCATAATTTTTCAAGGGTGTGTAAGATGCCCTCGTTTATGTGTAATAAAGGGTGTATTGGATTGCCTGTTCCTTGTAATTTTTGGCAGCCCTTTCACTTAGTGCATAGGCTTTATGGGTGTAGGAGTCCCACGTCATGAACAATTGTACCACAATGTGAATGAGGCCCTCCTTTATAAGATATATTGGTTGTATGGGAGTGCTTCTACCGTGTAATTTTTGCCAGCACTTGCGCTTAATGTACAAGTAAATCTATGTTTCCTAACAATATTTCCTGTAAAATCGATGTTATCTTGGGTTTTTGGGGGTATTTTTGTCATTCTGTAAAAGTGGCGTAATAGTCGGCCATCATCGTGAATGTCAGCGACTTTGGAGTCCAAGATGCATCCAGACATCTTCCCCATGCTGTTCCCTAACCATTTCTGTGGTGTTTCCGCCATTTTCTGACATTTTCCTATGGACCAGACACCCTCCCCTCCTCCGAGCAGGGAGTGCCTGGTCTTCTCCCATTGACTTCCATTATACTTGGGTGCTCGGCCGAACACTCGAGCACCACCTAGTGTTTGGCCAGAGCATCCGAGCACCCGAACATCGGGGTGCTCGATTATCACTATTAGTTATATAGGTGAAAATTACCTGACAGATTCCATTTATGATATCAATTTTGCAATATAGAATATTGTTTGAAAAAGGTAGAGAGACTCTAGACACATGCTGATAGATATCTTTCAAAAGGAAAAGCAGATTTTATAGTCTATGAATAGCTTATCCCCTAAGTCAATGTCACACCCCAGAGGGGGATTTCACATGAAATGTCAACTGATGCATGATGCATGTTCATAAAGAGAAGGGGTAATTTACCATTCATAATGGTAGCTCTTATGTTCCAGGTAGACAAATTGACAGACATGTGAAATTTAACTTGCCTGATCTTTATTTTTACCACAGCAGCAGAGTTTGAGGGACCACTTGACATTGCAGGCAACATGGAATTTAATCTATTATTGAAACAAAATGCAATAAATTCCAATTCAGTGCTGCTACTGGAGATGAGCGAATCATTCAAAATTTTATTCGTCGAACATTCGTTGAACTTTTCATAAGATTCGTATATTCAACTAATATATTCGTTAAATTTGGGTACAAAATATATGTTATTATGTTGCGTTTAGCGAACATTCACGCACTAATAACGAACGTTCAGTTTTAAAAGGTACGCAAATTCTTTGAACACTTACGCATGAGCGTACAAATTGTGTACGAATCCTCAGTGTACTATTGTCAAGCGAATTTTAGAAAATGGCATCCAGGCGATCCTCATCATTTAGCTCTGCATTAGAATCCGCCTAAGTATTCTTGGACCTTCCAGGAGGTGGGAACCTTGTCAAAGACCAGAGACCTGAGTTAGGCTTGGACTCGGGAGAGCAAGTGAATCTCCCAGAGGGTGCTTGAGTCAGGATCGCTCATAATGCATGCAATATATGCAGATAGACACCGTACAGCATCTCAACCAGCGTAGGAGTCCATGTGAACAAAACAAAACTGGGTAGAGTATCAAACTATCCTGGTTATTATTATAGATGTGTTGAGTGGCTGAGATGAACTGTAGATAGTGTTGAATGAAGCAAAGCATTCGAAGTGGAACTTATCCGATTTGCAACTAATCCGAAATTTCATGCACTTCACGGTAATGAATCAGGTTTTCCTAAAATGGCAGCTGCACTTGTTAGAAAGTGAAAGTAAGTGTAGAGGAGACAAGTCTGGGAACGCAAAATCACCCATAATGCTGTGCAGTCAGCAAATCAACAGATAGCTATCTCCTGTGATGTCACAGCCTTATAAAACCCTAATCCCGTCTGGTCTCTGACATTGTTCTTTGAGCTAAGCATAGGGAGAGATGTGGCAAGGGCTCCTGTGCTAGGGACAGTGTTGCTGAAAACTATTAATAGAAGAATAGAGGGAGAGTGCAGGGAGAGTACAGGGAGAATTCAGGGAGACTGCAGGGAGAGTACAGGGAGATCGCAGGGAGACTTATTCTGCACCAGTTTATTAATTCCTACATTTACTTATTCATACATCAGCTGTAAACTTTGATATGTAATTCAATATCATAGACAAAATTAGCAAAACTACAAAATGAACAGCAGGTGGCAAAATAGAGCAAAACTAATCCCAAAAAATTATTTAAATATATAAATGCTAAAAAAACCAAGGTCTTAGCAAGTAGGTGCGCTAAATGATGGTAAAGGTGTGTTAGTCACTGAAGATAAGGAAAAGGTATGTCTTTTTTTGACCGTATCGACTGTGTAACTGTGTAATACCAATAAGATGGAAACCTTTATTATTCCAATGACAACCAATACTATCCAGTGTGCACCCCTTTGGGAGGGGGGAGGGTCTTAATGAAGGCCATCCTCATGTTTTGCACAAAGAGGAGGAGCTGGATGCTCCTGATGACACATTCCCATTGATATTAGATGATGTGGAAAAGGTGGAAAAACAGATGGCAGAAGACAGGCTCTCACCTGTAGGAAAGGAGAGCTCTGGGGTTGGAGAATTGGGTATACCAGAGTTAATTAATATTCTGTGTTTACTGTCGAATAACCTGCAGGAGATTGCAGGCCAGAACAGCAATAATATTCATATTGTGCCTCCAACTAACCAGCCAAACCCCATACCAGCAACAGCCCCTGTTTAAAGGTGCAGTAAAGGTGCTGCATGGCCATTTACAATGAAGACTGACTATGCATTGCAGTCTTCATTATTACATGAAAGGCAGCTGCAGGAAAATTGGCCATGTGGTTCTTCATAGCAGCATGGGCGCAACCCGCCATAGTACGGCCACTTTGGTTGGCTGTATTATAAGGCAGTGTGGCCTGGGTATAACTGATTTATAATGATTCACAACAAATAAATTTGGAACTAATCAAATTTCTTGGTGAACTTTGGCAAAGTTGCTGAATTACATTTTTCAAAAGTTTGGTCATCTTTACTTGGAGCCACAGAGACAGGTCTCCATGGCAGAATGATCTGAGGCACAGGCTAGGCAGCAGGCTACTGAAGATAAGTTCATGCTGGTGCACTTTTATGGATTTGCAAATGGAAGTTAGGTGAAATTTGAATGTAGCTGCACAGTGGGTGCCAAGAATTAATTTTAGTGATGGGCTCTAGGCATCCCAGTCCAAAAGTAACCTATTGATAGATAGAAGTTAGTTACTGAATGTTGCTGCTGAGCTGTTTTGGAAAGGTTCTCTTGACCAATGTCACACAAGATTGCTTTTCAACACATTCCAATGACCAGATTTTTTTCCCCCAGACAGGTTGAATTTAACACACTTGACAGGCTTGGCTTTCTTAAAACCCCTGTCTGATACATTATGCAAGCTGAGTCCATATAGATAACTTATGTATGATATACCTTAAATGCTGAAATATGCTTATTATTATTAGACAGGGCAGAACTTTTGAAAATCAACTGCAGTAATGATATTACCCATTTAGATACCTCATAAAAGTTTAAACAGTGTGTGTGTGTGTGTGTGTGTGGGGGGGGGGGGGGGGGGGTGGCAATCGAATAAGGACCTCTAATGATTCCAAGAATGAGTGATCCATTTTAGAAGTTAGTTTAAGCCTAGATCAGTTATCACTTATCTACTGGATCAGTTGAAGTCGAACCACTGGGACCTTTATGATTGTAAGAATATAGGCCCCCACATACCCAATCATAATATCTATTACAACAATAACAAGGAGTTTGAATGGAGCTGTAGTCAGGTATGCCTGATGCCACTCCATTTAAAGTCTATGGTTCTGCCAAGCACAAATCTCGGGATTGGAGATGAGTAAATCAATTCTAAATTAATTGGATTCTTTAGAAATTTCACAAAAAGTTGTCTGCTAAAAAGATCTGAAGTTTTTTTTATTAGTTTGGGATGAATCATGTAAAAACGGTGCCTAGCACCATGTCACTGTTAATATTGACTGGGAAAACCATGATGGAGAAAGAAGATGGAGGATTACATGACATTGGGAGGAAGTAGAGCAGGACTAGTTTTGATTGGCTAAGAGGCTGACAGATAGCTGACAGATCTGATTAGCTATTAAGGGGCTGGATTCAGGAAGATCCCTTTGCTGGCTGTTAGCTAGTCCTGCAATACAAAACCCTCTGCAAGAATAAAAGGACTTTTTTCCTGTATGAATAAATGTTTCTACAGTTCATAAGCTTATTGCCAGCACCACAATAGCATTCTGCTACAAAGGTTGATCAATTTAGCAATTGCACATTTTTTATTTTCATGTTATTAAACACATTATATATTAATTAGAGATGAGCGAGTAGTGTTCGATCGAGCTGGTATTCGATCGAATACTACGATATTCGGCACACTCGATTTCAATCGAGTATAACGGCGATGGCGCACTTAGAATTCGTTTCCCCTCCCACCTTCCCTGGCGCTCTTTTTCCACCAATCAACATGCAGGGGGGGTATGACAGGCACGCTGAGCACGCTGGCAGCGCGAAAACAGCGTCTACATGCATTGGCTGGAAAAACCATGTGACCTCGAATATTAAAAACTCAGCTCTTCCTGCTCGTACGCATATGCTGCGTGAACTTAGTCAGGGACAGAGGCTGGAGAAGGGAGAGACAGATTTTAGCTGTTGGACAGGCAGGAGCGTGAATAAAAGCCCTTATCAGGGCTACTACAGTGGACTTCAGTGATAGGTTTACTACAATATAGACTTTACAGAGAACGGCTGCTGTATTCAGGGATAGCTGCTGGAGTAGGGACAGAGAGAGGCATTAGTGGTGTATTAGGTGCTCTGCTACATACCAAACTATATTTGGCACTACTGCTGTGTACCTTGAAATATACAATATCTAGGCCTTTTAATTGGCAACTGTACTGTGCGTTCTCTTGCTAAATAATTTCACATACCTGGTGTAAATACCCACCGTCTGTTCAGTTAGTACACGGCTGTGTACTTTGAAATATACAATATCTAGGCATTTTAATAGGCCACTGTACTGTGCGTTCTCTTGCTAAATTATCTCACATACCTGGTGTAAATACCCACCGTCTGTTCAGTTACTACACGGCTGTGTACTTTGAAATATACAATATCTAGGCCATTTAATAGGCCACTGTACTGTGCGTTCTCTTGTTAAATTATCTCACATACCTGGTGTAAATACCCACCGTCTGTTCAGTTACTACACGGCTTTGTACTTTGAAATATACAATATCTAGGCCATTTAATAGGCCACTGTACTGTGCGTTTTCTTGTTAAATTATCTCACATACCTGGTGTACATACCCACCGTCTGTTCAGTTACTACACGGCTTTGTACTTTGAAATATACAATATCTAGGCATTTTAATAGGCCACTGTACTGTGCGTTCTCTTGCTAAATTATCTCACATACCTGGTGTAAATACCCACCGTCTGTTCAGTTACTACACGGCTTTGTACTTTGAAATATACAATATCTAGGCCATTTAATAGGCCACTGTACTGTGCGTTCTCTTGCTAAATTATCTCACATACCTGGTGTACATACCCACCGTCTGTTCAGTTACTACACGGCTTTGTACTTTGAAATATACAATATCTAGGCCATTTAATAGGCCACTGTACTGTGAGTTTTCTTGCTAAATTATCTCACATACCTGGTGTAAATACCCACCGTCTGTTCAGTTACTACACGGCTTTGTACTTTGAAATATACAATATCTAGGCCATTTAATAGGCCACTGTACTGTGCGTTTTCTTGTTAAATTATCTCACATACCTGGTGTAAATACCCACCGTCTGTTCAGTTACTACACGGCTTTGTACTTTGAAATATACAATATCTAGGCCATTTAATAGGCCACTGTACTGTGCGTTTTCTTGTTAAATTATCTCACATACCTGGTGTACATACCCACCGTCTGTTCAGTTACTACACGGCTTTGTACTTTGAAATATACAATATCTAGGCATTTTAATAGGCCACTGTACTGTGCGTTCTCTTGCTAAATTATCTCACATACCTGGTGTAAATACCCACCGTCTGTTCAGTTACTACACGGCTTTGTACTTTGAAATATACAATATCTAGGCCATTTAATAGGCCACTGTACTGTGCGTTTTCTTGTTAAATTATCTCACATACCTGGTGTACATACCCACCGTCTGTTCAGTTACTACACGGCTTTGTACTTTGAAATATACAATATCTAGGCATTTTAATAGGCCACTGTACTGTGCGTTCTCTTGCTAAATTATCTCACATACCTGGTGTAAATACCCACCGTCTGTTCAGTTACTACACGGCTTTGTACTTTGAAATATACAATATCTAGGCCATTTAATAGGCCACTGTACTGTGAGTTTTCTTGCTAAATTATCTCACATACCTGGTGTAAATACCCACCGTCTGTTCAGTTACTACACGGCTTTGTACTTTGAAATATACAATATCTAGGCCATTTAATAGGCCACTGTACTGTGCGTTTTCTTGTTAAATTATCTCACATACCTGGTGTAAATACCCACCGTCTGTTCAGTTACTACACGGCTTTGTACTTTGAAATATACAATATCTAGGCCATTTAATAGGCCACTGTACTGTGCGTTCTCTTGCTAAATTATCTCACATACCTGGTGTAAATACCCACCGTCTGTTCAGTTACTACACGGCTTTGTACTTTGAAATATACAATATCTAGGCCATTTAATAGGCCACTGTACTGTGCGTTTTCTTGTTAAATTATCTCACATACCTGGTGTACATACCCACCGTCTGTTCAGTTACTACACGGCTGTGTACTTTGAAATATACAATATCTAGGCATTTTAATAGGCCACTGTACTGTGCGTTCTCTTGTTAAATTATCTCACATACCTGGTGTAAATACCCACCGTCTGTTCAGTTAGTACACGGCTGTGTACTTTGAAATATACAATATCTAGGCCATTTAATAGGCCACTGTACTGTGCGTTTTCTTGTTAAATTATCTCACATACCTGGTGTAAATACCCACCGTCTGTTCAGTTACTACACGGCTTTGTACTTTGAAATATACAATATCTAGGCCATTTAATAGGCCACTGTACTGTGCGTTCTCTTGCTAAATTATCTCACATACCTGGTGTAAATACCCACCGTCTGTTCAGTTACTACACGGCTTTGTACTTTGAAATATACAATATCTAGGCCATTTAATAGGCCACTGTACTGTGCGTTTTCTTGTTAAATTATCTCACATACCTGGTGTACATACCCACCGTCTGTTCAGTTACTACACGGCTGTGTACTTTGAAATATACAATATCTAGGCATTTTAATAGGCCACTGTACTGTGCGTTCTCTTGTTAAATTATCTCACATACCTGGTGTAAATACCCACCGTCTGTTCAGTTAGTACACGGCTGTGTACTTTGAAATATACAATATCTAGGCCTTTTAATAGGCCACTGTACTGTGCGTTCTCTTGCTAAAGTATTTCACATACCTAATTATATACCCAAATATTGTATTTGCAACAAAAAAAAAATAAAATGCGGAGGGGGGCTAGCGGAATAGGACGTGGACGTGGACGAGGACGGGGGCGCGGAAATGCTGTTGGGG
>ONZH01026455.1:0-12226 GCA_900303285.1 Rhinella marina | reverse complement strand
AGAGTGCGGCTTCTATACTGCACATGACAGAATTGTTCACTGCACTGTAGTTTATATAACTAAGAAAAAATGTAGTCTTTAAATGGCGTCTATTGTATCGCAAAACACTCCATTTTTCACTGGACTGTAGTACATATAACTGAAAAAAAACTTATTTCCTAGACGGACAATACTGTACAGCACACTAAATAATTGTTCACTGCACTGTGGGATATATAACAGAGAGAAAAAACGGATATTTTCTACACTCCAGCTAGTGTGTAGCACATGACAGAATTTTTCACTGCACTGTATAATATATAACTGAGAGAAAAAATGTAGTCTTTAGACGGCGGGTTTTGTACCGCAAAACACTCAATTTGTCACTGCACTGTATAATATATAACTGAGAGAAAAAAAGTAGTCTTTAGACGTCGGCTTTTGTACCGCAAACCACTCTATTTGTCACTGCAATATATGATATATAACTGAGAGAAAAAACGTAGTCTTTAGACGGCGACTTTTGTACCGCAAACCACTCAATTTGTCACTGCAATGTATGATATATAACTGAGAGAAAAGGCGTATATTTTCTACACTCCGGCTAGTGTGCAGCACACGACAGAATTTTTCACTGCATTGTATAATATATAACTGAGAGAAAAAACATAGTCTTTAGAAGGCTGCTTTTGTACCGCAAACCACTCCATTTTTCACTGGACTGTAATACATATAACTGAGAGAAAATACGAATTTTATAGACTGACGCTACTGTCACTACATAATTGTTCACTGGACTGGAGTACATATAACTGAGAAAAAATGTATTTTATAGAGTGACGCTACTGTGCAGCACACTACAGAATTGTTCACTGGACTGTAGTATATATAAATGAGAAAAAATGTAGTCTTTAAATGGCGGCTATTTTACTGCAAACCACTACATTTTTCACTGGACTGTAGTACATATAACTGAGAATAAACTTAGTCTTTAAATGGCGGCTATTGTACCGCAAACCACTCCATTTTTCACTGGACTGTAATACATATAACTTGGCCGAGCACCCGAGCAAAATGTTAGTCAATGGGACTAAACCAGGCACCCCCCGCTCAGAAGAGGGGAGGGTGTCTGGTTAATAGAAAAAGGTCAGAATCGCGACTTCTCCTCTTTTACTCCTTTCACTCGTAAAAGTATGCTAATTAACTGAATTTGTACGCATTAGCGCACAATGCGTACGCATTAGCATAAAAATTCTGAATGTTCAAACAAAGCGCCAGAAATAACACTTCACCGTTGCTGGATTTTTCCCTTCTTTTGGATCTCAGGCCTTTGCCCAGGCTGTCCGTGCAAGGTGCATATCTATGCTGCAGGTGAGCTGGACTGTTTTTGCTTAACCTGAAATTTGGAGACACCTGCATTTACAAACTGATTCTCAATTAGAGGAGTCAATTGCAGTGAATTATAATTTTCTTGTTGCTGGGCAAGGTGCAGGACATCTTCAGCCATTTGTTTGTATTGTTCCCAGAGCTCCTGAGGTTTGGAAGGATGTCAGCATGTGAGAATGATCGCAAACAGCTCTCTGATCTTGACAGATGATTTGCTTATCACTGCCTCTTGAAGGCAATCATGCCATTGTTGGTCATTATCAGGTAAGCCAAGTCTCAAACATGCTTATTTGTATGAGTGACAATGTGTAACGTTGACCATCAGGAGTGCTTCAAAGGATGTTGGACCTCTAACAACAAGAAGCAACATACAAAGATAAAAGCATTATTCAAAGTTAGGATGAACAGTGTAGACTCTGCCAAGCGCATTAGTAGCAACAACATCTTGACCTGGAATGCGAGTGCCTTGTTTGCAAGATTGCCATGTCTTTGCAGTAGTCCACGTGTAGTAAGTAGGAACCTCAACATAAAGCAGTCTCCTTGCAAATTCATCTCTATGACACAGTTGACAAAGTTAGAACACTGACCAAAATATACTAACACAAATGCTCACCTTAAAATCAAATATTTTATTGATAACAAATATAAAATACACAATGCTAAAACATGTAATAATCAATTCACTGAAAAGAGATATTAACAATGTATACGCCTTCAATATCGATATAGAACACTGCCCTTCAGACGTTAAAAGTCAAAAAATAAATAATCTTTATTGAATAACCTAATAAAAATAGAGGGAAAGTAACAACCCCTAATTACGGGGTCTCTGGGGCAGAAAAAAACACTGAGTGGGGAAAGTCAGTGTATTACATCAAAAGCTGAGTGGTATGGTCATCATATAATATTTACCACCCGGCTTGTACTGAATCCCCCTGATTCAAACAGTGGTCACTGGTAAACAAACCACCTGATGGTGGTCAGACCCAATCTCTCTCCTTCAATCACTCCTAGATACGCTAGGAAACAAATGAAATAAAAGGGCAACAGCCCAGCTGTAACAGCTGCCCTCATGTGATGCAAGGAAATAGATAAGACCAAGTCACCCCAATTAGGGAAGTGAGGCAAACCCCAAGTGTTAGCGCAATGATCCACTCGTGGACTCTAGCGCCCGCACCAAACAAAGAATCATGTATACCTCTTCCCAAAATAGATTCATTTGGGGTGAGCAAACAGCACTATAAATCAGTCCCTAACTCATGTCCTATACCCTGATAAGCTCTACGCGTTTCACCTGTTATTGGGCCTCATCAGGAGCCAGGTATAATGTGGACAAGGACAGACAAACAAATAAGCTGATAGCTTCTGATGGTGAAGCGTCAGCATCGGCGCTCGTATGGCCGTGAAGCGGCCGCCGCTTCCAGCCACTTAAATAAAGAAACCACTGAGAGGCAGATGGCACGGCTAACATTACAAAACCCCGCCCCCCAGCGGTCGCTTCCAGATGTCAGAGGAGACGCCGCAGGTATCAAGGGATCTACATCGACTGAATAAAGGAGAAAGTATCGGATAACTATCAAAGCGACCCGAATATATAGAGGCTAAATTTACTTGTACTTATTGTATTATTGTACAGTCCATGTATCTCACAAAATACATCAATAAAAACTAACTGTATCGGACTAGTGATACATGACGTGTCACAGAAGTAGTCCATAGATCATATCAGCGTGGACACGCCAGGGACATGAGAATGATAAACAAGTCATCCCACTGTCACAGAGGTAAGGTGCCAGACATACTGACATATAACCACCAGGAATAATCGCCAGTTATGGCAATGGTAAAAATTGGCCAGGGAGCTAAAGGATGATTATAGATCATCAACATGTCCCAGAAGATGATCAACCAATCATCATAGCATTTATAACCCAAGGCCATATACTGACAAGAACACATATGTTGTATGCCACAACAATAACCACATAACAGGCTAAAGCCAATCAACTGTTTGTGGCATTATGAATGGAAAGACCGATAGACCATATAAATATATTACAAAATCCCAAAGGTGTAAATGACCAGACATCCCTGTAAAGAATAATTAGAGGGAGTACAGCCACACAGGGGATGAGTACTTAGGTGTATATATATATATATATATATATATATATATATATATATATATATATCAATCCCAGATTGTAGAAAACACACAAAAGAAATGTGCTCATTTAAACTTTCTGGGCATACTGTACGTAGCCTGAATGTCCATTGGGCCTCCTTCTGGAGTAATCTCCTATCAAAATTGCCACCTCGAGGTGACTTCAGTACTACTTCAATCCCCTGACACCTGATCGTTTTGGATGGATTCAACTGACATGACACCACATGTCGGGCTACAGGGGTATCGGATCCTTTTTTAATGTCATTGAGATGTTCACCGATACGTCTCCTAAATTCCCTGAGGGTCTTTCCAACATATTGTTTGCCACAACCACATGTGATGAGGTAAACCAAACCTGTTGATCTACAGTTAATAAATGACCGAATATAATAGGTCATGCCTGTGGTAGTACTGGTGAATGTATTGCCACCCAAAATGGAACTGCAAGCAATACAGCCCACACAGCGAAATGTCCCTGTAGTGACACATCTGAGCCAGTTCGTGGAGGATATAGTTGGTGACTGAAATAGGCTATGAACCAGCCTGTCTTTAAGACTGCGGCCCCTACGGTAAGTGATGAGGGGACGCTCACCAACAAGATGACCTATGTCAGGATCAGCCTGGAGTATGCCCCAATAGCGTGACAACAAATCACGGACTTCCCCATGGATGTCATCATATGTAGCAATGATGCGAATGGTCTCCTCATTTTGAGAGCGGACCCTAGGTACTAAAAGGTCATCTCGATGAGTTGCCATAGAGTGATGATATGCCTCTGTCAGCACTTGCTGTGGATAACCCCTGTCACGAAATCTCCTCTTAAGATCCGCTGCCACATCCTGAAAGTCTGAGAGATTGGAGCAATTCCTCCGTGATCTTAAATATTGACCCTTCCGGATCCCCCGTTTGAGGGCCATGGGGTGACAAATGTTCCATTGTAAGAGGCTATTTGTAGCCGTCTCTTTGCGGAAAAGGCTTGTGCCTATCATTCCATCCCAATCTTTAAAGATATTCAGATCTAAAAAGGTAATATTAGAGGAATGGATGTCCGCAGTAAAGAACAGTCCAAGGTCATTTGAATTAAGAAACGTGACAAAGTTTTTAAATTCCTCCCGACTGCCAGACCACAAGATGAAAATGTCATCGATAAAGCGTGCCCACAGTTGGATGCACTCCAACCATCTGTGGGCATCATCAGCAAAGACCATGTCGCGTTCCCACCAGCCCAGGTAGAGATTGGCATAGGTGGACGCACAAGGGCTACCCCATCGCCACTCCCCTGAGCTGGTGGTAAAAGCGACGATCAAACAGAAACACATTATGTTGCAGAATAAACTGCAATAAATCACAGACAAAAGTGTTATGGGCTCTCATGTGGATACCTCGCTGTTGCAGGAAGGAGGCAACAGCTGCACATCCCTTATCATGGGGGATGGAGCTATAGAGCGCCTCAGCATCCAAAACTAGCGAGTAATGTCTGTTCATCCGCATGAAGACCATCCAATTTTTTAATTATGTCCATGGAATCCCTGGTGTATGAAGGGAGAGCCTGGACAAACGGTCTTAATGTTGCCCCCCTTGTCTGAGGGTTTGATAATGATGGAGGAATCACTCTCCAGGGCTAACATTGCGTCTATCTCCTCCTTTCTGAGATTGCTCATCCCACTCCTATGACCCACAAGAGATTGTAACTGATCTACCACAACCTTAAAGAAAATATCCATAGGTGTGCCATCACCCATAGGGGGATTATTATGTGATGGGGATTTTAGTGTAGTAAACGGGCCTTCCCCAATCCCCTGTGCACTCTCTTCCATCAGATCCGCTAACAGGCGGACATCAGAGAGTTTATCTGGGTTGATGCCCAGTTCCATACATTGTCTGTGATTGTGTCGCAAAAATGTTTTTCCATTTTAATTTGCGAGTAAAGAGGAAAAGGTCTTTAACCCATTCAAATAGATTGAAAGCATGTGTGGGAACATATGACAATCCTTTACTTAATAAACTCATCTCAGCTGGAGACAAAGGTCTTGTAGATAAATTGATAATCCTCATTGTATCAGAGCCGGGGAGGGCATTTAATGGGTCTTCCGATCCCTCAAAGCATATCCTGCCCTGGGTACAGTGGTCCCTAAAAAAAACCCCCTCTGATAAGTTCATCTAGGTCTACCCCCTCTTCCCCTACCTCTGCCCCTTTGAGCAGAAAATATTGGAAATTGAGGGGGTATTGGATTAGACCTAACTGCTTCTGTCTCCCCCTCAGAGGATGAGGGTTCTGTTTCAGATTCCAATGCCTTTCCCGGCTTGGCGGTGAAATAAAAAAGACGACCCTCTTTGAAATCGGTGGTATCCCTGAGGAATTGTGAATGTTTCCGTTCTTTCAGCTGAGAAGTAAACCTCTCAATGGTTTGCTGAAGGATATTCTCCTTACGAGTATAGTCGGGATTATCAGAGAAATTCTTAACTACCTCAATCTGTCCCTGCAGTTCTACTATTGTTTTCTTGTGCAGAGATCTTTCTTCCTACAGCAATAATCTCATAAATCTGAATGATGCATCGATTGACTCCTCTTCCCATTTAAGTGTGAATTCTGGTGATCTAATGTAACAAAACATGTAATAATCACAAGATGATGGTCTGTGGTGGGAAACGTACAAAAGAGAGGACAAAACTGAGCGGGATCCTAAAACATCCAAGTACGTACACAATCTATTAGACAAGCATGAGTCAAAGTTATTATTATGTCCCCACATGCATGACTCCTACATCAATAAGCCAATAGGGCTAAGCTGTATATTTGTTACCAAAACCGAGCATATTCTAGCCATAATGTTAGAAATAATCGAACCATGGCATCGCGCTCGAAATCTCGTCTAAACACACAGGGGGGTTATAGCACTCTACCACTAGTCGGCTAGTCGTGGGTGCAAGTCCAGTTCTGGCTCTAGCTCCACCTTCGAGCCATTATCTTCAATGTAGAAAAGGGAAGACAGCACTCCACTTATGCAGTCAACAGGTGAATTTTATTTTTCAGCCGAGCACATCCATATACAATTTTTGGCAACGTTTCGGGCATGAAGACAGCCCTTCCTCAGGCCAAGGTAGTTTAGTGACTGACCATGTCATCTCGCGATACACGGGATCCAGCAATAACGTGACACCAGCCGCGCTGCGAAATGGAACGCAAGCTGCGTGTCAAATACCCGGAAGACATAATACCAGCGCAAGTGGGAGAAAGTCTGAATTAATACCCCACAACCTAAACAAATGGTGAATAAATGAATGAGTACAAAGAAAATGTTGAAGTGAATGAATAGTACATATAAAGTACATAAAAGCATATAAACAACCATATATGTCCGCACAAAAAATTAATTAAAGGTAACATCCCTATAAAATAGTGAAGAAAAATCCACACAAAAATAAAGTGCAAGTGCCACAAACTGCAAATTAGCATGCCAGTGCAAAGTGCAGTGCAAGAGTGCTAAAATTTGATAAAATGCATAACATGAACAAAAGTGAAAAATCATTTTCATTATCAGAATAATTTTAAAAGTGAATATTCAACAATATGTCCCAGGGAACAGGGGTAACCCATAATCATAACATAGATATATAAGCATATAAGTGGGGAGTGACTATCATTGTCAACCTCATTTCCAAAACTAGATTAGATTCAACAAACGAGGGTTCCAAAGGAAGTTCCAAAGGGAGGTGTCAGCTTGTCTTCCAAGTAACAGAAATCACATATCACACATGCATAGCAACTTGAACTACAAGAGAAGTATAAACAAGGGCACAAGTTAAAAAACGATAAAAACACATAAAAATGTGAACACTATATAACTCAAAAGTATACACAGTTGAAGCACATAAAGCATAATACGAGAAAATATATACTCTAAAGACATTGAAACCTTATATACATCTATTAAACACGTAGATGGTCTGGAATCCGTGAAATATTTCATCCTCTCTTCTGAATGGAAAGGTGAGTTGGGTGATCTTGTCATGGACCTTTTACAGTTTGCACTAAATCACATTTTTTTTACATTTAAGGGATCCTTCTACCTACAGCTCCAGGGCACAGCTATGGGGGCGTCTTGTGCACCCTCGTATGCTAATTTGTTCCTGGGGCTGTGGGAAAGGAGGATCTTTTTATTAGAACCAATTGAGTTGATGAGGCGGGTCCATCTTTGGACCCGCTATATTGATGATGTTCTTATGATTTGGCATGGCATGACAGATGAGCTCACGACCTTTATGGAGTTTCTGAATACCAATGATGTCAATATTAAACTGACATACAAAGTGAGCAGAAGTAAAATGGATTTCCTGGGTCTCCTCCTTGATGTTGATGAAAATGGAGATATCCAATGTAATTTACATCGTAAGAAAACACCGGTGAACAGTTTGCTGCATGCAAGCTCCTCTCACCCACAGAAGTTAATCTCCAGCATTCCCATTGGCCAATTCCTCCGAATGAGAAGAATATGTTCACGGGATGAGGATTTTCATGTTCAGGCAATGGACCTTGGTAATCGCTTTCGTAATAGAGGATATAATGAACGGGTGATTAGAATTGGCTATCTTAGAGCTGTGTGCTCCAACCGTAATCAATTGATTTATGACTGTCATCAAAAGAAGAAGGATGATAATAAAATGGTGCGGTTTGTAACAACTTATAACCAGGGACACCGAGACCTGAGAAGGATACTCACTAAATATTGGGACGTTTTACGTTCAGATGATACTATTTGCTCCTATTTACCTCCTAATCCATCAATCACCTTTAGGAAGGAGAAGAATTTGTGAGATCTTTTAACAAGGAGCCATTACACAGGAAATGAACTGGGAAAAAGGTTTGGCTCAAAGGGCCCCAAATGGGGCTGCCGTCCTTGTGGTTCATGTGTAGCATGTCCTAATATAATGAGAACCTCCTCTTTCACAGACACCAGAGGCAGGAAACAATTTGTCATTACACATTCCATATCATGCAACACAACTGGGGTTATATACCTAGCAAGTTGCCCGTGCAATATGCTCTATGTTGGTTTAACATCGAGAGAATTGAAGAGAAGAGTGAGGGAACATGTACTTGGGATATATGCGGCGAAAGACGAGAAATAGATAGAAAACTTGAAGACGATCCCTTGACAGTTTACACAATTTCATAATTGTAATGGAGCATTGCTACAGGTAAGAGGGATTGATAGGGTCCTGGTCAACATTAGGGGTGGGAATTGGAAGCGAATTCTGGCACAAAAAGAAATGCGGTGGATTTTTAATTTCAATACCATGGCCCCACATGTTCTGAATGAGAGTTTGAATTTCACATCTATGATATTTCTATATCGTTTGGATTTCTGCTAGAATTGGGGTACATTGATTTTGATTGTTTTTATTGCCCTTGGGCATTTCAATTTTATCTTTTTATTTTTTTCCTATGCAGGTTGTAAATTCAAATACATTATTGTTGCACATATGAGTAATGTCTACCCCCCCCCCTCTCCTCCCTTCTTCTTTTTCCTTTTTTTTTTTTTCATTTCAGGTTTAGAGGGAGGAGACTGTGGAAAGAAGGGGACACATATTAGATCATGTCCAATAATCAACCTCCTTTTTGGACGCCCATATAATAATTTAATTTATTCATCACTTTTGGCTTGATTAGCATTTTGGCATTTGTGCACTCATATTTGTTTATTGATATTTTCTAATTTTGCATGGCACTTTACACGTGTGGCACTTGCACTATTCTGCACAATTGATTCACTTGATTTATTAATATCCTAATTTTTATTCTTAATATTTTATATATATTTATATTGATATTTATATCATGGATGTTTCACATTTATAAATTTATATATTCATTGTTTTTTCACACCTTTTGCACATCAAACTATGGCAGGTTGCTGCGTTCCAAGGTGATACGCAGCAACGGCATGTTTGCTTTGCAACTTATATTTTTGTCAATTTGTGACTAAACTGGGTGTCCTATTATGTCCTCCTCCCTTATTGTATTCTGTATTTTATGGGATTGTAGTTCGGTGGGATAGGTGCGGATTTACCTGCCTGTTGGGTCTGTGGCTGCATTCCAGCATGACACGCAGTACGCCCACTCGGTGGATGCGACCGGATATGGGCGTGTTTGCGTTCCAATGTGGAGCGCATCGCGTCACTTCCGGTGGTGTCTTCCGGCTGGTGTGACACGATGCGTGCTGGAGCGCGGCCACTCATCCAAAGGGCAGGTACATCAGCTGTATGGGATTGTGTAATTTTTGTGTATATATAAGGGCAACTAATGAATGGTCATTTACTCCCTGAAGAAGCTTGATGCGAAACGCGCGTCGGGGCGCGGGACTTGGCGATCGGTAATATGGGCTTATGATATTGGATACTATGAACTCTTTCATTTTTTGCAATATGTTGAATGTGGCACTAGCACTTTATTGGCAAATACTTACTTTATGATTTCATACCGCTAATCACGTGGACTTCTGCCTGAGATTATTTGTTAAAGGTCTGTAGTACATGTTAACATAAGAATACATATATTCCCAGTAGTTTAGGTGGGTACTGGCAATCGATACTTAATCCTGTTTGTCTGTTATCATTATTAATCCTGTGGAATTTATTGTTTGACTTTGCATGTAAACTACAAATACCTATTGGCTCATGTCGCCCTTCTTTGTCCCTGTACAATCATGTACCTAGGATTGTCCATCACTATTTATTAATTTTATTAAATATGTGTAATTTATTGAGATATTAATAACTCATTGAGTATAAGATTCTCCCAGTCTCTGATTTTGGGTTCACATTTTATTTATGACAAAATGGCATTGTTATACCCATGTTAGTGAGTGCATTACTGCAACATTAACAGTAGTACAAACACATTTTACTACAAAAAGTGGTTTCTTATATAGGAGTTATTGAGTGCATTGCGGCATCATATTGTGTAATTCAAATACATTTTACTACAAAAACGACATTATTACAATTGTAAATTGTCAATACCAGCGTGCATTGTGTTTTCAGAAATTAAGAGACATTTAATTGCCCCAAAGTCTTTAAATTACAGAAAAAACATTCCTTCCTATTAAAATGGGTAAATGGAAGACTGCAAAATGAAAGACACATGCATTATCTCCTGAGAGCTTGAATGAGGGTACTAATTGCAAACAGCAGTAGCACCACCAGCCATACAGCTAGTAGTACTAGTAATAGCAGCAGTTCTCCTTTTCAGCTGATAGTCCTCACATTATTATTAGAGATGAGCGAGTAGTGAAATATTCGAAAGTTCGAAATTCGATTCGAATAGACTGCGAAATTCGACTATTCGACCGGATATCGAATCCCATTAAAGTCTATGGGAAAAAAATGCTCGCCACTTGGAAATCTCAATTCGACCACTTGGAGGTCACCAAGTCCACCCTGGAACCTCAGAAAAGGATGCCAACACTGCTGGAATGCAACTGGGACAGCAGGGGAAGAATGTCTGGGTGCATTATAACGCGCCAAGTCGCACTATTACGCCACTATCACAGCCTCTCAACAATACACTCCAAACACAATCTAACCTCTCTGTAAAGTGAGACCATACAAGGAAACCTTCTTTCCTCTACATTGCCATGGACCCCAAGCCAAACTAGACAAAAAAAAAGATGAAATTCTGCACCCCTTAAAATCACGTTGCCTATGACAACCACAGATGGCATAGGCAAGGGGAAAGCAAATAGACCCCACCCCTAATTGTCATTGTGTGTGTGTGTGAGATGTGGTCAGACATGTCTTCTTTAAAATGTAAAAACAACTCAAACACTGCAGAAGCCTTAAAATGCCCAAATTGTTGGCGCTTGAGATGTCAGTGACCCGACCTGGCCCAGTGTCATGTCTAGCAGGTAAAGCAGTGGGGATGTTGAGGGATGCGTAGGACCGCAAAAGGCAGGAAGAGGCCGTGGGCTGGCCAGAGGCTCAATGGAAAATTTTGTGGAGGCCCAAGAGGTGAGACCTCTTAAAAATTATGTGGAGGCCCAAGAGGTGAGACCTCTTAAAAATTATGTGGAGGCCCAAGAGGTGAGACCTCTTAAACATTTTGTGGAGGCCCAAGAGGTGAGACCTCTTAAAAATTTTGTGGAGGCCCAAGAGGTGAGACCTCTTAAAAAATTATGTGGAGGCCCAAGAGGTGAGACCTCTTAAAAATTATGTGGAGGCCCAAGAGGTGAGACCTCTTAAAATTTTGTGGAGGCCCAAGAGGTGAGACCTCTTAAAAATTTTGTGGAGGCCCAAGAGGTGAGACCTGTTAAAAATTTTGTGGAGGCCCAAGAGGTGAGACTATTAAAAATTATGTGGAGGCCCAAGAGGTGAGACCTCTTAAAAATTATGTGGAGGCCCAAGAGGTGAGACCTCTTAAACATTTTGTGGAGGCCCAAGAGGTGAGACCTCTTAAACATTTTGTGGAGGCCCAAGAGGTGAGACCTCTTAAAAATTATGTGGAGGCCCAAGAGGTGAGACCTGTAAACATTTTGTGGAGGCCCAAGAGGTGAGAGACGTATTAAAAATTATGTGGAGGCCCAAGAGGGGAGATTAAAAATTTTTGGAGGCCCAAGAGGTGAGACCTGTTAAAAATTTGTGGAGGCCAAGAGGTGAGACCTGTTAAAAATTTTGTGGAGGCCCAAGAGGTGAGAC
>ONZH01026454.1:0-63325 GCA_900303285.1 Rhinella marina | reverse complement strand
AGATGATCAGTAGATCATCTGTGAAGATATCTGTGAAGGATCAGTGTCTCACCCATGTGTTCATATTTTGTTCTCCGTGTGTCTTCCATATTCTACGTACACAGAAAGGTTGAACATTAGTTTCAGGAATCTCACCTAGCAATGGCCTTCCGTGTTGTGTTAATGGTTTTCAATGAGCATGTTTGGGCCAGAAAAAAAGCAATGCATGACTCAAGGTCAGTGGAAATTCACTGGGCAAGTGTTCTGTCCGTGGAGAACACAGACAGCACACATAAGTGATTCACTGACATATGAAAGAGGCCTTAAAGGGAATCTCTCATCAGTTAAGTAACTACTGCATTTTAAGGCTAGCTCAGCTGAATGTAATGATATCTTTCATTTAGCATCAATCTTCAGGGCAATTTTTTATGATTGCATTTTTGAGCTCATTTTGAGCTAAAATATCTATATATCTAAAAATGTTCAGCCATTTATGAGATACAAGGATTAAAAATCAGTATGTTTGGAAACTGTCACCTTATGTTTTCTTTTCCGTTTTCGTTTACTTTCCTCTGATGGCTCATGCGCAGCTCTTATCATGGATCATAAACACTCATTATAGCTCAATTAATATCAAAATTACTAGAATATGGTTTAAATGAGAGTTTGAGGTCAGACTGATTTTTAACCCCTATGACTGAGAAATGGCTTAACATTTTTAATAAAGACCAACTGAAAAAAATTTTTTTGCCCAAAATGAATAAAAATGCAATCATACAAAAATGCCCCTGAAGGTGTACATAACCTTTAAGTGTTTTATTTTATTATATTATATTATAGTGAAAAAAACATATTTTCACTTATTTTTCCCATCTTGCATGACCAGATAACAAAAGGATGTTTTCCTTAAAAAGAAAATTCATACTATGGGTAGCATATGTTAGTTTACTATATCTGGTTCAATATGTATCTGCGATTCTATTTAGAGACAGAGTAAAATGAATATAAGTATATTTGATGTGAAGCGCCAATTCTGATGAATTGAACACATTACAAATCTAAATTTTAATAAACAATGCAAAGCCTTGGACCACCTACAGCAGCAAGTGAGTAAAATGACTGATATAATAAAATATGACAGGTTTCTAGACAAAGACATAGAAGCCTTGAAACATTAATAATGGAATACATCTGCAGTGATGCCGCACAACGAACATCAAGATTGAGTTCTGGGAATTATTCATTTCGCTGCTGCTTTGTGCTTTACAGTTTGTCAGATCCAGTCACGGGAAGGAGCCAACTTTTCCTGGCTGGATTGTGGCTTTCATTAGCCAGTGGATACCCTCTCTTCTCAGTTGCCGTTCCAGTGGCATTTAGGACATTTGCTGGATAATCACCTTGTACAAATTGTAAGAGACATTTGTGTCAAAAAATTTGTAAGTCTTCCCATTTTCAATTAAAGCAATTTGCAATTCATATTTTACAATCATTAATCATTTTTTTTCTTAGATGACCCAGTGATCTTCAGTCGAGGATGGGGAAAGATTTGCAATGGTGCAACTTAAGCTATGTACACGGATATAGGAGAGCTGAATTATTCATTTAATTAATCTCCTACCCTGTTATGGCTTAATTATATAGTGTATAGTTTTAATTTTTTTTTCTAACTGCATTTTTTTTTTTTTATTTAGTGCTCTTTGTATGTGTTTTAACTAGAGAAGAGCATAGACATTCAGTTTGACACAAATCTTTCAAAAACTGAAATAGAAGACAATTTTTTGAAAATTCAAAATACACAAATCTTTCAAAATGGTGTCAGCCATTTTTCAGAAGGCAGAAGGCAGGAAGGTTAAAGAAGGCAGTGTGTGTTTTTAAACAAAGGAAGGTATCTGCTACAAAAAAAGTGATCCTCTTCTTCTGCTAAAATGTGATAATTTTAAAATTTTTTAGTAACATAGTTTATAAGGCCGAAAAAAGACATCTGTCCATCCAGTTCAGCCTGTTATCCTGCCAGTTGATCCAGAGGAAGGCAAAAAAAAACCCTGTGAGGTAGAAGCCAATTTTCCCCACTTTAGGGGAAAAAATACTTTCCGACTCCAATCAGCTAATCAGAATAACTCCCTGGATCAACGACCCCTCTCTAGTAACTATTACCTGTAATATTATTACCCTCCAGAAATACAACCAGGCCCCTCTTGAACTCTTTTAGTGAACTTACCATCACCACCTCCTCAGGCAGAGAGTCCCATAGTCTTACTGCTCTTACCGTAAAGAATCTTCTTCTATGTTTGTGTACAAACCTTCTTTCCTCCAGACGCAGAGGATGTCCCCTCGTCACAGTCACAGTCCTGGGGATAAATAGATGATGGGAGAGATCTCTGTACTGACCCCTGATATATTTATACATAGTTATTAGATCTCCCCTCAATCTTTTTTTTTCTAAAATAAATAACCCTCATTTTGATAATCTTTCTGGGTACTGTAGTCCACCCATTCCAGTTATTTAGTTGCCCTCCTCTGAACCCTCTCCAGCTCTGCTATGTCTGCCTTGTTCACAGGAGCCCAGAACTGTACACAGTACTCCAAGTGTGGTCTGACAGTGATTTGTTAAGTGGCAGGACTATGTTCTCATCATGGGCATCTATGCCTCTTTTGATGCAACCCATTATCTTATTGGCCTTGGCAGCATCTGACACTGGTTTCTGCAGCTTAGTTTGCTGTTCACTAAAATTCCTAGGTCCTTTTCCATGTCAGTTCTACCAAGTGTTTTACCATTTAGTATGTACTGGTGACTTGCATTATTTCTTCCTATGTGCATAACTTTACATTTGTCAGTGTTAAACCCAGGGGCGTTGCTAGGGTCTTAAAAGATCAGGGGCACAAGCCTCTCCCTGGAAGAATATTATAATGTACTGTGTGTGTGTATATATATATATATATATATATAGCCATGAAAAAGGCAGCACTCTCCAAAAAGTTAGTGTGAACAAGCGTTTATTTACCCATGTGGGATGCAACGTTTCGGCTCCATGAGCCTTTCTCAAGCAGTGAGAAAGGCTTGAGAAAGGCTCATGGAGCCGAAACGTTGCATCCCACATGGGTAAATAAACGCTTGTCACACTAACTTTTTGGAGAGTGCTGCCTTTTTCATGGCTAAGTTTGGAGCCTTGTCGGGCTGATGGCTTGCACCTCCTCCTTGCTTTTTTATTGTGCTGCCGTATTTTTTCATTGCATATATATATATATATATATATATATATATATATATAATCTTCAAGACCTCAGCATAGCACATAATACTAACACCGCCACCACATGCCAGAATGGTGGACAAATTTGACCCCTACGGCTTCATTACCCCATAAAAATCAACCACATTATTCCCATGAATGACCCTAATAAGTGCAAACCATATTGTGAATAGTACAATTTCCCCTATAATACACACACATTTCCCATCATACACAAAGTACATATGAAGTTCTTTCACTCACAGTATATACTGCATGCACAGTATACATACAGCAGCTCCTCCGCTCACAGTATACATACAGCAGCTCCTCCGCTCACAGTATATACACAACGGCTCCTCCGCTCACAGTATATACACAAAGGCTCCTCCGCTCACAGTATATACACAGCATCTCCTCCACTCACAGAATACACCTAGCATCTCCTCTGCTCACAGTATATACACAACGGCTCCTCCGCTCACAGTATATACACAGCATCTCCTCCGCTCACAGTATATACACAGCATCTCCTCTGCTCACAGTATATACATAGCATCTCCTCCGCTCACAGTATATACACAATGGCTCCTCCACTCACAGTATATATACAGCAGCTCCTCCACTCACAGTATATATGCACAGCGGCTCCTCCGCTTACAGTATATACACAGTAGCTCCTCCACTCACAGTATATACACAGTGGCTCCTCCGCTCACAGTACATATACGGCAGCTTCTCCGTTCACAGTATATAACCAGCTTCCACTAGAAGTATACACAGTTTTTTTAATGAAATATATACTAATATATACAGGTCCCATAGGTACTGTCCTATACATGGATGGTGGTGAACTCAAATGAAGCTGCCCTGCAGTGGTAACACACCTCTCTGCTGTTCCATGGAATCACATTGGTACTGACTGGTGCTGGGCTGGCAGAGGCCATTTTCACAAGGCATTTCACACTGCAGGAGTGGTGACCTAGGCAGGTACACCAGGACAGACAGCAGTAGCTCTGAATCTGCTTGTCTTGTCTGGGTAAATACTTCTGCAGAGCTGGGTGCTGGTCCTCCGATGCTAGGTCTGACTGAGGGGCGGAGCTAAGCAGAAGCCCTGCTTCCTGCTCTGATACTGAAACACCAGTGCGGGGCTGCTGGCCGGTCTCACTGCTCTTCAGCCGGGCGCACAATGGAGCCGCTTCTTACAGGTGTAATATGCCCCTGGCTGATGTCATTTAGGGCCCGTTCACACGACCGTGTAAACGGGTCAGCACCTATTCCACAAATTTGCGGAATAGGGGCAGGCCCGTTCACCTCTACGGGCGGTACGCTATCTTGCTGAGCCGCGGCTCCGTGCTGCGGCTCAGCAAGAAAAGATAGAACATGTCCTATACTTGTCCGTACGCACGGACAAGTATAGGCATTTTCAATGGGGCCGCCCGGCGTGTGTTCCGAGCGCTGCAGAACACACACCGGTCGGCCCCCGTATGTTTGCAGGTCCGCAGTAATGCGGACCCGCAAAAATACGGCTGTCTGAATGGGGCCTTAGAGCCACGCTGCAGTCCCGCACTGGTGGCTCAGTACAACTATGAAAGAAACTGCAAGGGCAGAGAAAAATAGAGTTATTGCCAGAGATTCGGGGAAATTTGCTTGTAGTCTGAGGCCCAGGCCCCGGATCTACATGCCTAGTGACACCCCTGGTTAAACCTCATCTGCCACTTCTCTGCCCAAGCCTCAAATCTATCCAGATCCATCTGTAGCAGTGTACTGTCCTCTTCTGTTTTAATTACTTTACACAGTTTAGTGTCATCTGCAAAAATTGATATTTTACTGTGCAAGCCCACTACAAGATCAGTAATAAATATTTTTTTTATACAATAGAGTGTGCTTTTAAAGAGGATATTTGTTAACCTCAACCACCATCCATTTACCTGTAACTACATATGTTAATATCACTTTAAGATTATTAATGATGCCTTGGTGTTAAAAAGCTTGAAATGAGTTGAATACAGTCCTGGGAGAGCCCATAATGCCATACGTGACTTTTCAAGGTAATTGGAGCACTCTAATTTTACACTGAATTTTATTTGGGTCAAATTGAACTGGTCAACTGATTCAACCAAATTGAAATTGAATCGGGAAAGAATTTCAGAAATTCCCTCATCTTTAGCTGTTATATTGCAAAAGCTGGTGATTTTTTCCTATTTTTTATAGGTAATAGAGCTAAGTGAAATGGGCACAGTGGGCCACTTGCTTCAACCACCACATTAGCATCCTTACTCTGTGCCAGTCACTTTATTGGCTGCTCATCTGCAACAAGCCTTGCAGAGGACGGGAGTGGCAGTGGCCTTGTTGAAGTGCTCTGTCATGGTGTGCTCCTTAAGACCATTACTCCTTGGGGATGGGTGCAGTGGAAATGTAGTACTGAAGAACAAGGCCAGAATTAAATATAGTATTTTTACTAAGTGCAATGTGGAACTTCAAATATATTCAGTAGCATGAGATATTAAGTGGAGATCTTCTCTGGCACCAGTAAGGGTGATGCAGGTAGATTTTAAGCTGATTTTTAGCACTTGTAATGACCTAGTAGTAGTCTAGGTGATGGGTATCTTAGCCATAGTCCCTCACCTCACAGCAGTGCCCTCAATTTCTGGTTGTAGCTGTTCACTCTGCTGTCTGTCTTCTCAAGGATTTACTTGAGGTTTTATATCTTTAACCCCTTCCTGACCAGCCGGGACTTTAAAGATGGCTGCAGGTGACCTGCATATCCAACTAGCAGGCACCCGCGGCTAACGTCCGCAACTGGCTAACGTGCCGATCACGGACATTTAACCCCTGGGGCTTGACCGCGGCACCTGAAGGCGGCAAACACTGGAAGCGTATGCTTCCGGTGTTGCTCCGGCTCCCCCGTGTGGCGATCGGAGGAGCCGGTGCGTGCCTGCAGCAGCCCCTGTCATAGTAAATGACAGGAGGCTTCTGCATAGGCTTTCCTATGGAGCCCTTGCCTGTAATAGGGCTCCATAGGAAAGCACTAAAATCATCAGACTCCAATGTAAGTGCATTGGAGTCTATGATATAAGCAATCAAATGATTGCTTCGTATAGTTCCCTATGGAATTAAAAAAAAGTAAACGTAAACGTAAAAGTTCAAATCATCCCCCTTTCACCAAAATAATAATAAAAGTATTAAAAAATATAATAAAATACACATCATTGGTAGAGATGAGCGAATCTATTCGCCGCTTCGTAGATTCGTACCGAATCTTGGGATTTTTCAGCTGCGAAGCGAATCCGAATATTAGGTGATTCGCTTCGCTTTTGTACGCATTCGCTACGTAGTGTGTCCTATAAATTATACGCTATTCTACGTATAATTTAAGTTACTCTATACGCTGTTGCGTACAAATTCAATTCAGCGATGCAGACTCCTCCCTGGTAGTTCCGCCCCTTTCTCCAGCGCGGGAGGATGACGAGGCAACTCAGGAAATTAAGATGCGCATTCATGCGCCTCATCCCTTTTTCCCCCTTTTCGGGTTATTTGGGGAGCCCCTTGAAAGAGGGTTTTTTAAGGAACCTTTGCTGCTTTTTTTTTTACCCATTTGGATTACAATTTTACCTATGTGGATTACAAATTGCGACTGAGTTTGGGACTCTGCTTCAGTTCTATGACTAGCGTCAGAAGAAAAGAGACTTAAACGTGTCAGTGAGCATACTAGGTAGGTGATATTTAAAATTTTTATATTATACTTATAATAATGTATTTGCACTTTACCATATATGTGTCTCGAATATTCGCTCTGCCTCTGAGGACTGCACGCCGCGGCCTCTCCTCGTTCGTGCCTGCGTATTACATAATCGCTTAGACAATAGTACGCTGAGATTCGTAAGCTATTTGTACGCTCATGTGTACGTCTTCTAAGAAGTTGCGTACATTTTGTAAATGAACGTTCGTTATTAGTGAGCGAATGTTCGCTAATAGCACATAATAACGTATATTTTGCACGCAAATACAACAAATCTATTCGTCGAATATACGAATTTTAGGAAAAGTTCGGTGAATGTTCGGCGAATAATTTTTTTAATGATTCGATCATCTCTAGTCATGGGTATCGCCGTGTTCAAAAACACCCATATTATAAAAATAAAATAAAAATATTTCCCATATGAAAAAAAGCAAAACAGAAAAAAGCGTCAAAATGGCCGATTCACCATTTTTTGTCGCTTAAAAAAAAAAATTAAATTAAAAGTGATCAAAAAGTCACACACACCCCAGAATGGTATCAATAAAAAGATCAGATCGCCCCGCAAAAAATGAGCCCCCATACAGCCCTGTACACATAAATACCAAAAAGTTATAGGGGTCAAGAACTGGAAAAAAAATGTCCAACTTTATAATTTTTTTATCACTATCAAAATGCAAGAAAAACTATACTTATTAGGTATCGCCGGATTCGTACTGACTAGAGATGAGCGAGCATACTCGTCCGAGCTTGGTGCTCGTTCGAGTATTAGGGTACTCGAAAGTGCCCGCTGCTCGGACGAGTATCTCGCCATGCTCGAGGAAATGGCAACTTCCGCATCATGCTTTTTAGACGCCTAAAAACACAGCCAATCACAAGCCAGGAGACTCTGCGGTACACCCAGCATCACGTGGGGCCCTTACATGTCGATAGCAGGGGTTGGCTGGCCTGATCAGGTGACCCTGGAATATACTACCGACTGGCCGCGGCGCTCGGCTCAGATGCCGTCTGGATGTCGTTAGGGATAGAGCTGCTGCCTTTCAGTTAGGCAGGGATCACCCACAAAGAACCCAAAAGCCCTTCTAAGGGCAAGAAGACATTTTTTTTTTGTCACTTGGCTGGCTGGCACTAGTAGTGCAGCTATCGCCATGTATAACCCCCTTTTATTTTTTTTATCTCAGTGATACAAATCCATTGCACACAGCAGTGTGGAACCATTCTGTGTGTCACAGTTCAGTACACTATTTTCTGTCCAGGTGACACTTTCTGTATGTCACCGAATACAACCAAGTCATTTGCTGCCTGTCACGTGTATGGCTTGATCTCTAAAATCTCTGTGCGACATTTGTCTGGGTCGCAGTCTAAATAGCTACCGTCAGTAGGGTGTCAGTTAGCTTTACAATAGTTTCTGCACGTCACGTTCCCAAAAAACAAAAATCCAAAAAAAATATACAAAATTTTTTTTGTTGTTTTAGCTGAGTGATACAAATCCATTTCACACAGCTGCGTGTAACCTTTCTGTGTGTCACAGTTCAGCACACTCACTCCAAACCGTATATTCTGTCCAGGTGACACTTTCTGTACGTCACCGAATACAACCAAGTCATTTGCTACCTGTCACGTGTAAAGCTTGATCCTAAAAATCTCTGTGCGACATTTGTCTGGGTCGCAGTCTAAATAGCCACCCTCAGTAGGGTGTCAGTCAGCTGTACGATAGTTCCTGCACGTCACGTTCCCAAAAAAACAAAACTAAAAAAAAATATAAAAAAAAAATATAGAAAAAAAATTAGTTGTATTTGTTGTTTTAGCTCAGTGATACAAATCCATTTCACACAGCTGCGTGTAACCTTTCTGTGTGTCACAGTTCAGCACACTCGCTCCAAACCGTATATTCTGTCCAGGTGACACTTTCTGTACGTCACTAAATGAAACCAGACTGAACAAGTTTGTGGGTTTCAGTACACAAGGCCCATTTATTTAATTTTTTTATAGAATACACTTATATACAGAAAATGTTGAACCCCAGGGCTAAGGGTCGAGGACGAGGGCGTGGGCATTCAATTACTGCAGGGGGCAGAGGCCGTGGTCCTGGGCAGGGTGAGACAGTACCTGCTGATGAGGGAGCTGTGGAACGCCGCAGAGCTACACTCCCTAGCTTCATGTCTCAACTTACAGGGACACGTGGTAGAGGACTGTTGAAACCACAACAGTGCGAACAGCTGATCTCGTGGATTGCGGATAATGCTTCAAGTAATTTGTCCACCAGTCAGTTTAACACGCAGTCCACCCACGTTACCAAAGGGAGCACTCCTCTGGCTCCTCCACCTCAACCTCCTTCCCCCCAGTCTGCCCCCTCCCAGGAAAATTTGGAATGCGATCCGGCATACTCTGAGGAACTGTTTTCTGGACCCTTCCCAGAGTCACAAACCACTTCTCAGGTTGCTGCTGACCTCTTTCCCGATGCCCAAGTTTTCCAACTGTCGCAGTCTGTGGGTGATGATAATGACAATGTTGAGTTAGTGGAAGAAGTTTGTAAAGAGGTGTCGGACGATGAGGAGACACGGTTGTCAGACAGTGGTAAAGTTGTTGTTAGGGGAGGAATTCCGAAGGGGGAGCAGACTGAGGAATCGGAGGATGACGAGGTGACTGACCCGAGCTGGGTTGATATGCCGAGTGAAGACAGTGCTTCTGAGGCGGAGGTGAGTGCTGCACCAGAACAGGTTGGAAGAGGCAGTGGTGTGGCCAGAGGGAGAAGCAGGGCCAGAGCTGGTGCATCAGCAGCAACTGTTCCACGTAGTGAAGCTCCCGTGGCGAGGCCTAGATGTTCGCAAGTCTGGAGGTTCTTTAAAGAAAGTGAGGATGACGGATGGACTGTGGTGTGCAACACCTGGATCAGCAGGGGTGCCACCACTACTAGCCTAACCACCACCAGCATGCGCAGGCATATGAGTGCTAAACACCCCACTCAATGGAACCAAGGCCGTTCACCACCTCCTGCGGGTCACACCACTGCTCCTTCCCCTGTGTCACTCGCTGCCTCTGCTAGTCAACCCCCTGCCCAGGACCCCGGCACGAGCACCTCCTGCCGGAAAGCCACACCTTTGCCTCCATGATCCTCCACAGTGTCCACCAACGTGTCCCAGCGCAGCGTTCAGCTGTCTTTACAGCAGACGCTGGAGCGCAAGAGGAAATACAGTTCCACCCACCCACATGCCCATGCCCTCAACATCCACATCCACATCTCCAAATTGCCCTATAGGCTGGTAGAGACCGAGGCCTTTCGCAATCTCATGGCGGTGGCTGCCCCTCGGTATTCCGTCCCCAGCCGCCACTATTTTTCCCGATGTGCCGTCCCAGCACGTGTCAGAGAACATCATCCATTCCCTGACCAACGCTGTTTCTGAGAAGGTCCACCTAACCACGGACACGTGGACAAGTGCTGCTGGGCAGGGACACTATATCTCACTGACGGCACATTGGGTTAACTTGGTGGAGGCTGGGACCGAGAATGACCCTGGGGCCGCTCATGTACTGCCCACACCGAGGATTGCGGGGCCTACCTCGGTCACGGTCTCTCTGAGAAGAATCGATACCATACCGGTTTATGCGACAGTTTTTCAAAATCCATTCCGGCTGTTGTCAACACCACACACGCTATCCCAGGGGGCACTCCTCTGGCTCTTCCAGCGAAACCTCCTTCCCCCCATCTACAGGCCCTCTCTCCAAACAATTTACCCAGGTCAGGGACGTATTAGATATTGTACTTATTTTTTTTTAAGATCTTCTTTTAATTGCCTCTTGCAATAGACAGGAATCGAACCCGGGTCAACTGCTTGGGAAGTAGCTATGCTGACCACTATACCACCAGCAGCCACAGCAACTAATAAGAACAGATACTAAACTTGATTTCAGCTGCAGTGCCAGCATGAGCAGTGGTGTCACCTGCAGGCGGTGATGGACCTTCGTTGCACCTAGTTGGGTGCTTCACTAACATGTGATGGGTATTTGCATCGCCTTTCTTGGTCTGGGTGAGCACAATTGCCATGAGGGTAACCACCAGGCTGTTGCCTGAGAATTTGGGGTAATGGTGGGATTAAGCAGCTTCAGAGGCATCCATGCATGCTGCCCCTGCTGTTTCCTGTCCATTTCCGTGGTGTTTCCATCATTTTCTGAGGTTTCCAGGTTTTCACCCAGCCTTCCCTAGACAGAGCCTTGGTCCCCTGCAAAAAATGCTCGAGTCTCCCATTGACTTCAATGGGGTTCGTTACTCGAAACGAGCACCCGAGCATCGGGAAAAGTTTGACTCGAATAACGAGCACCCGAGCATTTTAGTGCTCACTCATCTCTAGTACTGACCAGTAGAATGAAGGTAACTGGTCAGTTTTAACGCACATCGATCACCGTAAATAAAAACAAAACGTAAAACTGTGGCGGAATTGCGTTTTTTTTTTGGCAATTTCACCCGATTTGGAATTTTTCCCCGCTTCCCACTACACCATATGCAATATTAAATGGTGGCATTGGAAAGTACAACTTGTCCTGCAAAAAACAAGTTTTCATACAGCTATGTGAACAGAAAATTAAAAAAGTTATGGCTGTATCAAGGCAGGGAGCGCCAAACGAAAACGCAAAACCGAAAAAACCTCCAGGGCTGAAAGGGTTAATCTCTCTAAAAAATCCATAACAGAAGCAGAATCCCAAGTATGTGCTTCCTCTCTACCCTCTAATTATTTGTGAACTCCCCCTCCTGGCAGGAAGCAGGACCAGCCCACTCCTACCAAGAGGGAAGGAACAGAGGCCCTGATTTATCACACCTTCACTCCAGAATTCTGTCTTCAAAAAGTCGCACGACAGGGCTTTTGCGACTTTTTTGCGCATTTTTTTGCGACTTTTTGCATGTGTACACCACTCACTCCAGTTTGTAATGTGGGTGGAAAAGTGGGTGTGGTTAGCCATGTTAATGAGTTTCACTCCAGATTTATCATTGCGACTTTTTAAAAAAAGTCGCAAAATGGTCGCAATCTCACTCCAGGAGGAGGGTGGAGTAGGAAAAGTGGAGTAGCTTCTCTAGACAGAAGTGTTAGTTTTAAGGACAAGCCACATTTATCAAACAACCTGTGACGTTTGATAAATGTGGCAAAAAGTACTCCAACACAGACTGAAGCAAAACTGACTTCAAATATTTTCCTAATGATAAATTCCCCCCATAGTGTTTATCCCTGTTCCTGGGTAACTCTTACTAGATATACCCTTTTGGTCGCATTGGCCAAATAATACAATACAAAATACATAACATTATAATACAGTTCAAAACAATATACACAATTTTATCATCCCCAGGTCTGGGGTACTACACATCGACTATAAAGTACCACTCACACCTACCTAGTCCACAGGTCTGAAACTCCCTACGTATACATCCTCACCTCTGTGTGCCACTCTCACCTATTCTCTTAATTTTGCCAACCAAAACTATCAATCTCCATAATCTGAAACTCCCATTCCCACCGTCAAGCCTTTTTTCGAGCTGCTTGCACCTTAAGGCATTTTATCTTTGTAGATTTCTGGAAGTGGAAAGAAGAAAGACAGCGATTGGTGGAGGCACAACTAGGTAAGTCCAAACAGAGATGTATTACGTAGTTAATTTATACATAGTAACATAGTTTGTAAGGCCAAAAAAAGACATCTGTCCATCCAGTTCAGCCTGTTTTCCTACAAGTTGATCCAGAGGAAGGCAAAAAAACCCTGTGAGGTAGAAGCCAATTTTCCTCACTTTAGGGGGAAAAATTCCCTCCCGACTCCCATCAGGCAATCAGAATAACTCCCTGGATCAACAACCCCTCTCTAGTAACTATAACCTGTAATATTATTACCCTCCAAAAATACATCCAGGCCCTTCTTGCACTCTTTTAGTGAACTTACCATCACCACCTCCTCAGGCAGAGAGTTCCACAGTCTCACTGCTCTTACCGTAAAGAATCCTCTTCTATGTTTATGTACAAACCTTCTTTCCTCCAGACACAGAGGATGTCCCCTCGTCACAGTCACAGTCCTCGGGATAAATAGATGATGGGAGAGATCTTTGTACTGACCCCTGATATATTTATACATAGTTATTAGATCTCCCCTCAGTCGTCTTTTTTCTAAAGTTAATAACCCTAATTTTGATAATATTTCTGGGTACTGTAGTCCACCCATTCCAGTTATTACTTTAGTTGCCCTCCTCTGAACCCTCTCCAGCTCTGCTATGTCTGCCTTGTTCACAGGAGCCCAGAACTGTACACAGTACTCCATGTGTGGTCTGACTAGTGATTTGTAAAGTGGCAGGACTATGTTCTCATCACGGGCATCTATGCCTCTTTTGATGCAACCCATTATCTTATTGGCCTTGGCAGCAGCTGTCTGGCACTGGCTACTACAGCTTAGTTTGCTGTTCACTAAAATTCCTAGGTCCTTTTCCATGTCAGAGTTACCCAATGCTTTACCATTTAGTATGTACTGGTGACTTGCATTATTCCTTCACATATGCATAACCTTACATTTGTCAGTGTTAAACCTCATCTACCACTTCTCTGACCAAGCCTCCAGTCTATCCAGATCCTGCTGTAGCAGTGCACTGTCCTCCTCTGTGTTAATTACTTTACACAGTTTAGTGTCATCTGCAAAAATTGATATTTTACTATGCAAACCTTCTACAATATCATTAATAAATATATTGAAGAGAATAGGACCCAATACAGACCCGTGTGGTACCCCACTAGTGACAGTGACCCAATCTGAGTATGTACCATTAATAACCACCCTCTGTTTTCTATAACTGAGCCAGTTACTTACCCACATACAGACATTTTCTCCCAGGCCAAGCATTCTCATTTTGTATACTAACCTTTTATGTGGTACCGTGTCAAACGCTTTGGAGAAGTCCAAATATACGACATCCATTGAGTCGCCGCGGTCAAGTCTAGAACTTACCTCCTCATAGAAACTGATTAAATTGGTTTGACATGACCGATCCCTTGTGTTATTTAATGTTCTCTTTCTAGATAATGCATTTCGGTGCCAGACTGGCCCCTTAGTCAGACCAAAGAGTCATATAAATACAATAGTAAGTACATACATTTAAATGCATTCTACCAGCTATATTTTAAACAGCTAATTATTTATGTATGTATTCCACCCCTCAAACAACTCTCCCCTCCCCTACACACTGGCTTTCCGCTAGAATTTGTTTAAATGTATGTACTTACCATTGTATGTATATCACTCTTTGGTCTGAAGAAGGGGCGGTGCAGCTTGAAATGAGTTACGTAGAAAGAAAACATTAAATAAAGTAAGTTAACTAATACATCTCTGTTTGGACTTACCTGGTTGTACCACCACTGATCCTTCCTTCCTGTGCTTGAAGGGTAAAACTTGGCAGCATCCTCATCTACATTTTTAATCTATATGCTGGTGAGCCTCTATAAGCCTCTGATCTTACCAGGTAAGATAGCAGTCCTGCCTATGTGTGAAGTTCTCCCTCCTCTCTTCTGGATTTTTGGAAGAAAATACAAACCAGAAGTTTTAAAGTGGATATACAATCTGGTATGTGTGAATAAAACTGACTCAGACTGCAGGTGACTTTACAGTGCTCAGAAGGAGGCAGGAAAGTAAGATATGACTGCAGTCCTCACACAAAGTTTGTTTGTAGTCTGTAGCCATGGTAACCCATAGCTCTACATAGGAGCACTATACACAAAGCAGATGAAGATTATTAATCAAGATCTGCAAAGTTGCTTTAATTTAAAATTTGATATTCAAATCATGGGGCCAGCTAAAATAGATACAAAGGGGGGAATTTACTTCCACTTCTATGGAATAAAACATCCCAATACAGATGTGTCCACCCTTAATGTTTCTTGACTTTTGTCTAGGACTCCAGTTTCTCATTATACAAATTCAATAAGTTATTGCAAAACCCTTGACAGACTGCAATTCACATGGCAACCACTGGGTGGCCACACAGACATAACGGATATACATTTCATGGCACAATATCTCAAAGACATGCTTTTATGTTCTTTTTTAAAGCTTTTCATCGCATGCCAAACATCTCAGTATGTTGAACCAAGTGCAACGGTAAGAAATAACACTTATGTAGAACCATAACTTCAATGTCAAAGTTAGCTCCTCTACATCTATATAGTTAACAAATAGGCTCACTTGTCAGGTACCACAAAAAATGCCATTGTACCAACCTAAGCGTAAATGATTTCTTAAACCGTCTCCACTTGTCTCCTTGTCATTTGTCGTTCTATTCAAATCAAGTTTGTTACCACAGTGTAAATTTGTCTGAATGTTTTTTTCATGACGTAATCTTCCACAATTCATTTATTCTGTAGACTCCATTAGCAAATTCAATCAAATTAAATTACAGATTTAATTTGCCTTGTCAGTTTTGCAATATTGAACTAACAGTTTATGCTTTTAGAAAAACTGAATGTAATTTGATTTATGCATCGCTGTTTTCCCCATGTTTGATTGGAGTTGCTGCACGAAAGCTCCCATTGATACAAGTACCTGTCGAAAAGGAAAAAAAGCCTATTGACTCTTCTGTGTTTATTGCAGAAATAGGTCTTCTGATGGGTAACGCAGCAAAACATTTTAATAGAGTGGAAGCAAGGAATAACTAAATAACCATTCTATATCATTCCAAATGTTAATTGAGTTTTGTAAGTATTTCTCTGTGCACATCACATCCCACCAACATACCGTACCAGCCCTAATTTGTTCTTTGATGTCTACAGGTTATGGAGGTTGGGACTATTAGAACCATAGGGGGGTAGAGAGACTGATGTCACAACCAAACCTTGGTAATGAAAAATATATGTTTCATATACAGTTACACTTGAGGCACTTGAGCAAATATATTTTCAACAAAAAATATCTGTGACCACCACAGCACGGTGACCTCAGTAGAGATGAAAACCTACTCTAATACCTATCTCTTGGCATCTACATTCAAGGAGGGCAGAATCCATATACTGTATATACTGTGACTGCTAAAATTGTTATCTCTCTGGGTTATCAGACTATGAACTGTTTCATCACTTTGTGCTAGCAAACCTTCTCTGAGCAGGGAGAGCAGATTTAGCGATACACATCACGCTAATCAGTGTTGAGCGAATCGTAGTATCCAAAGTAGATTTTCATCCGAATATCAGAGGAAATTTGATTTGCTGTGAAGCTAAATTTCCTTGTGTTTCATGGTAACAAATCAATTTTCACTGAAATGGCGAAAAAAAAATCAGCATGAAGAAGCCACCGCGGCCATCTTGATTGAAGTTTCCACGCAAAATCTCGTGCATGGTGACATATGATGTCAGCATCAAAAACCATGGACCAGTTACCCATCTCCAGCAACTGGAACAGGTAATGTGTCATATTCATTTTTTTTTTTTAAAAGACAAAAATTTTAGTGTTCACAATTTCAGTGACTTCTCGGTTCAGCGAGTGACACTTACATTGATAAACTATTTACTGTGATTTTTTTTCGAAAGACACCCTAAAATTGTAGGGTGCCGATCAGTTGAAGACCTCCAGGCCTGCCACCTTAGCACTCCCATTACACCTTGTCATAAAATACATGACAATGCAATCACATGATGAAGTCTCCAAGGAGGACTAAGAAAGAAAAAGAGTAGAAATAGGTTTAATGTAGTCTGGCAGGGACTCTTAAGCAGAGCAGGAGTGGATAGTATGTTCTCAGTCAGCAAGAACATCAACACACTGCATGTGAAAGGCAGTCGGCCCATCAGGAAAATTTCTGATAAGGTACATTGTCAATCTGCCACATTGTCAATCACAGTGACACATGTCACAACTGCTCCTCTGCCATTTTATAGTGAAAATCGTCTGGAAAGGTAAAAGGAAGAAAGAAAATAGAGGATTACATGACCCTAGGAGGGAAAGGGCTTGGCCTGATTGGCTCAGAGGTTCACAAACAGCCTGTGAGCCAGTTAGGATTCTGGCAAGTCCTTGTGCTCGCCATACACATTATTCTGTGCGCAGATTATGATCTGAGAGTATGTGTTGGTTATGTCTGCCTAAAAGAAAATTATAGAAACAAGCTAGCAATCTAGGTATGTTAGGGAGACTATAGGGACAGGATGAGGACATAATTTAATAGATTTAGGGTTTATCATGGAAAGGAGAAAGAGAGAGAGAGACTCAGAGCCGTGAATTTCATACTGCTACTGTTACATAAAAGCTAATTTTGTTTATGTTGCACTGCAAATTTTGCAATCAAATCAACAAAATCCTGCAACAGCCTTATTTTCCTTTAAGACAGCCAACCAGCCTTTTATCAAGCTACTGTGCATTAATAGTGAATGTGTCGTGCTGCAATAACAGCATATATACCACATTCTCAGTGAAAACACTTTGAATTAGCACTGTAAATTGTCAATACCAGTATGCATTGTGTTAGTAGAAGTAGAGGGACATTTAATTGTACCTCTCTGCTTTATAGAAGAAAAAAATGTGTAATGTTATTAGTATCATTTAATAATCTGTATAGCAAACCTGTGACTTTTCATTTATAGGCCTCATAATAAAATGTCTGGTAAAAAGAATAGAGGAAAACAAAAGACTTAGGCCATAGTTCATTTTCACTAAGAAGAGGCAAAAATCCACATTCTTATGGGAGATACTGAAGGGAGTCTTCCTGTTGATTGTTTATGAACATTCAAAATGTACACTGCCATGGGAGGAGGTTTGGAAAGAGACAGGGGAACCTATGCATAGCTGTGTTGAGGGTAATGGTAGTAGCATTGGCACTTGTATCCATGGTGGTAGGGGCAGTGGTAGCCCTGATGATAGTCACACTTGGGGCAAATACAGAGCAGGGAACCCGGATGGTGCCAAGGAACCCCCAATGACACATCACAGTCTGATAAAAGTGGAGGGGAGGGTAAGCATTAGGATAATTACTGTGTGTTACAGTCAAATTGGGATGCTAGGGGAGTAGTTGACATCTGAAGATGAGTTGAATGACCACAGCAGCAATAAAGAGCAGATGCATCATATGGACAAAACTTCCAAAACGACTGCCAGAGCCAGACATGCCTCTATTTTGTTCAGAAGAGAGGCTCAAAACATGTCAGAACAAAGGCTCAAAAAATGCGACCTAAGTCAAGCTCGGTTGCCGCTATCTCTGTTCGAGTATCTCCTAACTGGCATTTTTTCTCCGCAGTGCCAGCAGGCAAAAAGACTGCCATGTGCAAGATCTGCAGGATTAAAATAAGCTGTGGGTGTCAGATACAAAAATAGGCACCATGTTTCTGTTGAAGAAAATTAAAAGGTATCCCCCAATCCAGTGGGCAAATAAGTTGCTGCCAGCTAGCACAACAAGAGTGTCCATCTTCTCTCGGTCTCTTTAGAGGCAACTAGGCCACATCTACATGCAGTTTAGTGGTCTTGTCATCATCTTTATCACTTACTGCTTCTCACTCTCAGACTACTTCTTCTTCTCTTGGTACTCCGCTTTGTCATCAGCCAACAATAATTGAATGTTTGTCCAAGAAACAAGTCTATACGCCCAACAGTCCAATGTTCTGTGAGCTTAACTCAAACCTGACCAAGTTGCTGGCAGCGCAGTTGCTGATGTACCACTAAGTGTATTTAGCTGCCTTTAGGGAACTAGCAGCTTGCAATCAGTCTTGCTAAAGGAGAACAAAGGCTGTTCCATGTACAGTGCCTTGCGAAAGTATTCGGCCCCCTGGAACTTTTCAACCTTTTGCCACATTTCAAGCTTCAAACAAAAAGATATAACATTTTACATTTTTGGTGAAGAATCAACAACAAGTGGGTCACAATTGTGAAGTGGAACAAAATGTATTGGATCATTTAAACTTTTTTTGTAATAATAAAACTGAAAAGTGGGGCGTGCAAAATTATTCGGCCTATTTACTTTCAGTTCAGAAAACTCACTCCAGAAGTTCTTTGAGGATCTCTGAATGATCCAATGTTGTCCTAAATGACTGATGAAAATAAATAGAATCCACCTGTGTGTAATCAAGTCTCTGTATAAATGCACCTGCTCTGTGATAGTCTCAGGGTTCTGTTTAAAGCACAGAGAGCATAATGAAGACCAAGGAACACACCAGGCAGGTCCGTGATACTGTTGTGGAGAAGTTTAAAGCCGGATTTGGATACCAAAAGATTTCCCAAGCTTTAAACATCCCAAGGAGCACTGTGCAAGCGATCATATTGAAATGGAAGGAGTATCAGACCACTGCAAATCTACCAAGACCCGGCCGTCCCTCTAAACTTTCATCTCAAACAAGGAGAAGACTGATCAGAGATGCAGCCAAGAGGCCCATGATCACTCTGGATGAACTGCAGAGATCTACAGCTGAGGTGGGAGAGTCTGCCCATAGGGCAACAATCAGTCGATCACTTCACAAATCTGGCCTTTAAGGAAGAGTGGCAAGAAGAAAGCCATTTCTCAAAGATATCCATAAAAAGTCTCGTTTACAGTTTGCTACAAGCCACCTGGGAGATACACCAAACATGTGGAAGAAGGTGTTCTAGTCAGATGAAACCAAAATCGAACGTTTTGGAAACAATGCAAAACGATATGTTTGGCGTAAAAGCAACACAGCTCATCACTCTGAAAACACCATCCCCACTGTCAAACATGGTAGTGGCAGCATCATGGTTTGGGCCTGCTTTTCATGATGGTTAAAATTGATGGGAAGATGGATGGAGCCAAATACAGGACCATTCTGGATGAAAACCTGTTGGAGTCTGCAAAAGACCTGAGACTAGGACGGAGATTTATCTTCCAACAAGACAATGATCCCAAACATAAAGCAAAATCTACAATGGAATGGTTCAAAAATAAACGTATCCAGGTCTTAGAATGGCCAAGTCAAAGTCCAGACCTGAATCCAATTGAGGATATGTGGAAAGAGCTGAAAACTGCTGTTCACAAACTTTCTCCATCCAACCTCAAAGAGCTCAAGCTGTTTTGCAAGGAAGAATGGGCAAGAATTTCAGTCTCTAGATGAGCAAAACTGATAGAGACATACCCCAAGCGACTTGCAGCTGCAATCGCAGCAAAAGGTGGCGCAACAAAGTATTAATGCAAGGGGACTGAATAATTTTGCATACCCCAGTTTTCAGTTTTATTATTACAAAAAAAGTTTAAATGATCCAATAAATTTTGTTCCACTTCACAATTGTGACTCACTTGTTGTTGATTCTTCACCAAAAATGTAAAATGTTATATCTTTTTGTTTGAAACCTGAAATGTGGCAAAAGGTTGAAAAGTTCCAGGGGGCTGAATACTTTCGCAAGGCACTGTAATTCTTGTTGAGGTGCACACCACCATGGACACCTGGAATGTCGGTTACAGCAGTACATGTCTTTCAGGGCCCACCATTTCATGGCAAAGGTTATACAGCACCATAGCTAGAAGGTCAGGCTTTAGTGACATTTCTATGTTTCTTTCTGTTTGGTTCCCACACAATGCACTTATCTACCTCCTTAATGTCCTCCTCCATGGACATCTTCCCGTCTCCAACAGAAACAAGGCAGAGTTTTACTTCCACTCTCTCTTCTTCCTACCATATGTGTAAAGTGAAGAGTTGCCATGCTGTGTTAGAGCTGATAAGCTTGTGTGAGAGTAGCTACATCGCTGATCAGATGCTAAAGTACATCAAGCAGCAAACATCCTGCTGGGTGTTCTTGTGAGTTCCAACTGGGCAAGGTGATCTGCGAAAATGTCATTAACGTGATAAATTTAGTGGTGCAACACTTTTTGAAAAAGTACAGTGGCTTGAAGAAGGTGCTGTCTGCGCCACAAGACTGTTTTCATATTTCATCCATTCTTATATGGCAAGGAACTCCCCCCTGGTCTTGCAGGGACAGAATGGTCTTTCATCGCAAAACTTGATCTGCAATGTTCCAACTAGCTGGAATTCCAGTGAAGCATGGAATAATTTTTTTCATGCACCATTCCACCTCAGCAGGGAGCATATGTTGTTTTGTGGTCAGGTAGTGATAGTTTATCAGAGATGTGTATTGTGTACTCAGCCCGTTTAAAGAGGTCACCAGATTTGTCAGTAGGGGAAGCTACTGCATGAACTATGTCATCTCACCGATATTTATCTTAGAGAAGATGCTAAAACTTATACAACAAGGGATTGTCGAAGAAGAACAGTTTCTACATCTTGCTGGCCACCCTGTAGCATTTGATGACCGACATAGACAAAGTCCCATGGAGGAAGTGGCAGATGAGGAGCTACCAATGGAGCAGGAGGGGCACAAGGCTGATAATGATGATTATGATGCCACTGGTAATAATGACCAATCTTTGGAATTATGGTGGAGCTGGGAAGAACTGAGTCATTTGACTGCTGGCGAGCATGGCAAGCTGTATGCTTGCTTGCCCGTGTATTAACAGATTTATTGTTAGAATCAAGCAATCTGATATTTACTAGATAGCCAGGATTTTAGACCGTCGCATTAAAGCAAAATGGGGCAATGTTTTCCTGTTGATGAAAGGTAGGCCAAATTGCTGTTACCAGGATACACTGTGTATGCAGTTTGCAGCAGATTTTAGCAAGCAGACTCCTGCCACCCCACATAAACGCCTGCCACCCTACACTCCTGACCAGGAGGCACATCGCCATCCCACAGCAAGTCACCCATCTCCCACTGCCTCTGTTACCACAAGTAGCAGAAACCACAAAAGTCATAGCCAGCTCAGTCTAATGGACTTGGTGGAGTTTTTTTTTAATTGTGGCACGCCAGGCTAATGCAAATCAGTGAACGGAGATGTATCGTCTGAGCAACCAGGTTCAGTGTTCCCTGGACTGTGGCCTTTACCTTTCACTTACCTTGTTTCTTGACTCCACAGTAATAGTAGACTATATAACTGGTCATCCAGATTGAAAAAGTGGCCTGAACTGACCCAGTTTGCCCTCACTGTACTGTCTTCTCTAGCCTCCATTGTCATCTCGAAGGGGGTTATCAATGTCGCAGGTTGCATTATCACACCTAAACAGACAATTTTTTTTTTTTTACTTATGTACAACACATCAAAATTGTCAAAATGAACAATACATGTTCCATGCTCTACTGCTAATAATGCTGCTACTATTGCTGGCACATATCGCTATTGCCTCTATACACCTTACCCTTTTTACATCCACATTGTACTGCTGCTGCTGCCCCCAATTACATGGGAGAATTTTTCAAGACTCATTCAGAACAAGCAGTTGTTTCTTCTGACACATTAACACTTGTGTGTGCATAAACAGGCATACAGTATGCCCCCATTAATGCATAATTTTGGAATTCTTCTTGAGAACAAGACACTGTGTATGTATAAACACTCTCCGCCCCCAATACGGGACAATTTTTGAAACATTTACCATATTTTTTTATTTCAAAAAGCATAACAAATGTGATAATGCAGTTTGAATGTTTGTTAACACCGTCAACCATACGTTTACCTATAGCTATTTGTGTCAGTATCACTCTAACATTTACTATTGTCATCTTTGTGTTAAAGAGCTTAAAAATGGTCGGAAGAGATATAGACAGAAGAGTATTTTCAGGGCAACTGAAGCACTTTGGATTTGGGTAGAATAATTTCTGACACTAGGCAATTTGTTTAAATTGGACTGTTAGAGTAGCTAGGGATGAGATAACCCAAGGAAGTTCGGGTTCGCCGGGTTCGGCCGAACTACAGGTCAAAGTTTGGGTTCGGGACCCGAACTTGACTCGAACTTCATCCCGAACCCGGACCCCATTCAAATCAATGGGAACCCGAACTTCCCTTTATTATTTTCCATTATAACATGGTTGTAATGGAAAATAATAGCATTCTTAAGGCAGAATACTAAATAAAATAGCCTTCTAGGAGTTAAAAATAATTAAAAAACTCACCTTGTCCACTTGATCGCGCAGCCGGTGTCTTCCTTCTTCTTCTTCTTTCAGGACCTGCAAAAGGACCTGCGGTGACGTCACTGTGCTCACCACGTGGTAAGCCCGATGACGTCATTGCAGGTCAGGACCTATGATCGACGTCATCTCGCTTACCACGTGGTGAGGGCGGTGACGTCACCGCAGGTCCTTTTCCAGATTCTGAAAGAAGAAGAAGAAGGAAGACACCGGCTGCACAATCAAGTGGACAAAATGAGTTTTTTTTTTTAATTTTTAACCCCTAGAAGGCCATTTTATTTAGCATTCTGCCTTAAGAATGCTATTATTTTCCGTTATAACCATGTTATAACGAAAAATAATAAAATTACCCAAACACCGAACTCGAACCCGAACTTTTGTGAAATAATAAAATTACCCGAACACCGAACTCGAACCCGAACTTTGCGGTTGGGGTTCGCCCAACCCTAATAGCTTCCTTTACTAAAAATGAAGTTGTCAAGGATCAAGCAATTCACCAGCTGGGGGACATCAAGCACACACAGAGTGTGATATACAATAGAGTCCAGGTTCCCCCTTTCTCAGTGTTTATTTATACCCAAAGACACAAACACAAAGCCAATCAAAGGTTTATAATATAGGACACTGATCCAATCAGATTAGAAGAAACAGTGCACCCTGTATTGGAATGTACTTAAGAAGTTTGTAAACGTTTTTAAAGACAAGATGGACACAATACACATTTCAAGCAATTTGCTCATCTCTAGATAAAACCTTTAAGAGAAAAACATTTTGGCAATTTTCTTTTTTGTTTTCCTCCTTCTGCATCACTTCCAGAAATCTTAGAATTAAAATGACTTAATATTCCAAAACATTGTATATCTCATCTAATGCAAATTTCAAGTCTTGGCTCTATGATTTAAAATAAAAAATATAAGTATGCATAGCTTATGTTTTTTACCATTACAAAATAAACATAGTTAGGAAAACTGTTGGTCCTGGGGAAGGATATATTTAGCTTAATTTGTGATGCACACATTACAAATATCTTATTAAAATAATATGCTTGAAAATCCAAGTGCTCCTTTCCTAACATATTGCGTATTTGCATATGGAAATTTCTCTCTCCACTCAACAACTACACATAAACATTTTTAAAGTAACAAATTATGACATTATTTCCCCAACCCCCCCAAAAAAGTGCATTATGTTTTCTTTTTAAAGCTTGTTCCACTGTGTTATTTTGAAGAATTCTGTACCAGATTCGGCTCATTCCTTGCTAGAAACTAAAAAATGTGACAGCAAGTTATCATCTATGCAGGTGTCAATTTCCAATGCCATCTGTGGTAGCGGCTTTTTATTTAAAGTTTAAATTGCTGAAGCAGACTTGCATGATATTTCTCATTTCAAATTCCAAATGAAACAGGCTTCTGCCAATTTCACTGAAGGATGAAACTGAAATCCTAGTGAGTATATAGTGTATAATACAAAGGCTGCCAACTTCTGATTTTAAACATTTACCATAAGTGAAATTGAGGCGAATATTGACATTAGTTACTGCATGGGACTTTTAATAGCCTACATGGGCATTAACATATTAATATAAGCCTTATGTTATACAAAAGATATAACTCTGAAGGTGAACTCTACTTACTTGTCTCATGCCAAAAAAAAACAAACAAAAAAAACTTGGTTTGGAATAAAAACTTTCCAAATTTCATTGTCAGCAGTAAAATGACCGGAAAGGTAAGCACTACTTATCAAAGTAGTGGAAGATTTTTCTTATAGTACAATCAGATACTGTAAATGCTAGGTGAACTGGGGCAATAGAGTCTATGGGGCTGCTAGAACTACACCATTAACATCTAACAGGATCAATGGACAGCTAGGGCAACTGCATGTTTGGATAGCAACACCAGAATGCCAGACAGGGGGACACAGATTCAAAAGAAAAAAATCAGAATGCATAGTAACAAGAATCAACGACCTATGCAGTTTCCATAACTTATGAGATATGGAAACAGTGTAATTTGCTATAGTACTCTACTTAATTTTATGAAAACTACAGGAGCAGAGTAGCACAATGAACTTGTTTGTGTTTATAAACCTGGCCAACTCTTGAAACCTAAATGTGGCAGCTTGCAGGTAAGTGGAATGGGTTTGGGGAAACCATGGTAAGAGATAAGTGCAAGTCTCGGAGGTGAGACCTGCATCTATTAGGCATACCATAAATGTTTGCGATGAGCATGCCCCTTTTATTCTGGCTATATACATTAGATATCTGTTAGTAGAATAAATATTCCTCCTGACCTCCTCCAAACACATTTGGCTTGGCTGCATGGACAGAGGGGAGTTTCCTGAGAAAGAATTCAGTATGTTGAAAGTCAACAGCCTGATCCCCCTTTGTCCAATCCCCTACCTGGGTCCCATGCACATGAGATGACATAATTTGGGGGTAACATTAATCTTACGGGTATTGTAAGCTTTTGCAGTGACATTCATCAGGGATACTAAAAGATCCAGAGGTTGAACTCTTAGAATGGTCAACATATCATCAGATTACCCTTCAACTAGATATAATTTGCAAATTTTCTGTGTATAGCATGATCTAATAACAGTGTACAGTAATCCAAATGGTTCTTGGAACAGTTAGTGACCACTGGCCAGTGGTCACCCATTCTACACCCTTTGATTTTGTGGATAAAATTGACCATAGTTTGGACAGAGACCTGCTTTCTTTTAGTTATAGGCTCTGATGGCTACAGCGTTGAATCATATTTTTAAAGGTATTTGAAGTTTGCTTGTCTTTATTTAAAATCCCAATTTTTTTGAAAACTCAGGATGAATTCTCTATCACATTTATTTATACATATTTCCGTGTATTTCATAGATCAATTTTTCCCTATTTTAAGTTTTCAGTGATAGCCTCAAAGTGTTTGATCAGTGCTTTTTCATTATTATTATTTTTTTTAATCTAATGCTGTGCTTGCATCCCCATATAATGCTGCTCTGGAAAAGGGACATGAAAGCTAGATTGATTTCCTAATCTAAACTGTCTCATATGAGAATTCCAGCTCTTCTTGTATGACTACTATTTAACCCCTTCCCGACCGCCGCCGTACATGTACGGCGCGCGGGCGGTGCGGGGACATGACGCCCGCTCGCGGGTGCGGCGGGCGTCATGGCCGGCAAGTCTCTGCTGTTTCTAACAGCAGAGACTTGCCGCATCTTACCTCCGTCTGCGGAGACTTCCAGGGCCATCTGATGCACACGTGATCACGGCATCAGGATGCGTCTGAACCCGGAAGCCCACGCTTCCGGGTGGTGTACAGACGCCCCGATTGGCCAATCGGGGTGTCTGTACACCATATGAAAACTGTAATCCTCGCTGGTGAGGATTACAGTTTTCAAACTGCAATTCTTATTCTGGCCACTAGATGGCAGGCCAGGATAAGAAATGAGCAATTCATGGTTTTAACTGCATCTAGTAAATCCATGATTGCTCATAAAGAAAAAAAACAAAACACAATAGATCAGATGATATTTGAGCTTTAAAATAATCACAGAAAAATTAAAAAAAAATGTTAAAAAATATATAAAAAATAAAAAGATATAAAAGTTCAAATCACCCCCCTTTCCGTATAAGTAAAAAATAAATACCTAAATAACAATAAATATAGACATCATGGGTATCACCGTGACCGAAAACGCCCGTACTTTTAAAATATAAAAAAAAAATTTCAATACGGCGAATTGTGTGGCGGAAAAAAGCGTCCAAATGGCGATTCGCAGTTTTTTGTCCCTTTTTTTTTCTAAAAAAAATTAAATAAAAAGTGATCAAAAAGTCATACACACCCCAGAATGGTATCAATAAAAACTTCAGACCGCCCCGCAAAAAATGAGCCCCCATACAGCTCTGTACACATAAATACCAAAAAGTTATAGGGGTCAATATATGACAAGGAAAAAAAAAAAAAAAAAAGGGCAACTTTCTAATTATTTTATCACCATCTAAACGCAGGAAAAACTATACATATTAGGTATTGCCGGATTCGTACTGACCAGTATAATGAAAGTAACGGATCAGTTTTAATGCACATCGAATGCTGTAAATAAGAAACCCGTAGAACTGTAGCGGAATAGCGTTTTCTTTGCAATTTCACCCGGTTTGGAATTTTTTTCCCGCTTCCCACTACACCGTATGCAATATTAAATGGTGGCGTTGGAAAGTACAACTTGTCCCGCAAAAAACAAGCCCTCATACAGCTATGTGAACAGAAAAATAAGAGAGTTATGGCTGTTTGAAGGCAGGGAGCGCAAAACGAAAATGCAGAACCGAAAAAAGCTCCGGTCGTGAAAGGGTTAACAGAGCTGAGCAAATAGACTTTGGCTGCCTGAGAGGTCTTGGTTGGGGTACTATTACTTGTAATGGAGGGGGCTAAGTATGCATAAGGCATATAGTAAGCAAATCAATGTCCCTCAGGCTTTCTGGGGAAAATATATGAAAATAGCACATATTACATCTGCTGACATCAGGTAGGCTTAGGAAAGGTAATTTGAATATCTTTCCCAGAAACCCAGAGAGGCATTACCTGGCCTATAATACTCGGCACATATACTATGCATTACCTGGCCTATAATACTCGGCACATATACTATGCATACTAGATGCTTTCTATGATCAGAAAGAGTACCCCCTAGACAACACATATATTACAAATAAACCCATAATAGCATACTTGTCTCTCATGAAAAATTAGGGATAGAATTAGAAATTTTTGTGAAATTCGGGATGAATAGTAAACTGGTAGAATCGATTTGTGCATCCTTGATTAATAGTGTATGCAATGACAACAAGGCAGGTGTCTCTTAAATCCTATCCCTGGCCATTGAGCTTTGCATACCTGCTAAGAATAGCTGAACTCACTGAAACACCACAAGATCTATGAAGCATAAAAGTCATCTGAACTTATCACTGAGATTATATTACACAGGGCACATGGACTATATTAAAGAGGATGGGATAGAGAGGGAAGTTGCATTCACATCAATAAATGCATACATAGATTATTAATGCATAGATCATCTTCTAGTAAGTATTTGGCTATTTCAAGTCAGTAGCTTTTTGAGAGTAGCTTAGTTTTAATTGCCTACATACTTTGCTGTTGCTGTCTGTTTGTGTCTTGTAGTGAATACAGGTTGCCATTTATCATGTCTAATGGAAGGACAGATAATTGTACACACTTGTGAAGCTGAGGGAACATGAAAATCTAAGCCAGGACAATGATTTTACCTTCTGTGAGTTTTCCTCTGTTTTTTTATGTGACTATATCTAATGTACATGTAAAAAAAAAATCTTGAAATACTCCCATTTTCACATTCCATTTCAAAGGAAGGTGCACACACTTAAATACATGAATGCTATTGATTTCCTTGCTACTTTGTTGTGCACTGCTCTGTGGATTGCTGTTAATTGGTATTTTTAGTAAATGGATGATATTTATAAATGGTCTTGCTATGTGACATCCTGAAATGAGATCCCGTCTGGATATCAGGAGAGACTGATCCTCAGCTGCTGTGCACCTGCTGCTTTACACAGAACAGCCTGTGCTCATATTCATGTCTGCTGGACAGACGGTCTGCAGTTCTCCACAATAGTTACATTACAGGTATTGTCCAATTTTAACTTAAAAATGGGCAGTGTGGGGAAATGACATAAAATAATAAAAGCAGCTTGACTCACTTATTAGATCCAGTGCTACGGTTCCAGTTTTTCCTCACCAAACATTGCTGAAACTGGACTGTTTAAGAGAACATCTCCCCCCCATTTTTACTTTTTTTTTTCTTTGATGCAGGCAGGGGCGTAGCTAAAGGCTCATGGGCCCTGGTGCAAGAGTTCAGCGTGGGCCCCCCTTCCCTTAGTGCTCTGTGTCTTCTTATGCAGCAGAAGGGTCTTTGGGCCCCCTCAGACTCCTGGGCCCGGTAGCGACTGCTACCTCTGCACCCCCTATAGCTACGCCCCTGGATGCAGCTGTATGTGTGCTTTGTGGCAGTTGCAATGAATAGAAACTAATGGTTTTTATAATAGCTCCATCTCCTAAAAATGACTAGCTTACATGTTCTGCTGCTCCCTTGTTACTGTCGCTGTGTAGACTGGGACACAGTCTGCAGAGTTATCCTTAGATAACTCTGAAAGCTAGTCATTTTTAGGAGATGGAGCTATACTCTACAATATGCATAAGACTCTATTAGTCTCTGTTATTAGCCACTTTTCAGACCATTAGTTTCCATTCATTGCAACTGCCACACAGCACACATACAGCTGCATCAAAGGAAAAAAAGTAAAAATGGGGGAGAGGGGTGTTCTCTTAAACAGTCCAGTTTCAGCAAAGTTTGGTGAGAAAAACTGGAACCGTAGCACTGGATCTAATAAGTGAGTCAAGCTGCTTTTATTATTTTGTCATTTCCCCCACACTGTCCATTTTTAAGTTAAAATTGGACAATACCTGTAATGTAACTATTGTGAAGAACTGCAGACCGTCAGTCCAGCAGACACAGATATGAGCACAGGCTGTGCTGTGTAAAGCAGCAGGTGCACAGCAGCTGGGGATCAGTCTCTCCTGTTATCCAGACAGGATCTCATTTCAGGATGTCACATAGCAAGAGCATTTATAAATATCATCTATTCACTAAAAATACCAATTAACAGCAATCCACAGAGCAGTGCACAACAAAGTAGCAAGTAAATCAATAGCATTCATGTATTTAAGTGTGTGCACCTTCCTTTGAAATCATAAATCTTGCAGTAGAAAGATAGAACCATAAAAAAAAGCGCTAAGAGCATAATGACCTCTTTATTCAGAAGATAAAATAGTTTTAAGTAGCTTGGGGTATTGCTCTATCGATTTCAAAGAAACAGGGTCAATACAGTGTAATCTATCTATCAATCTATCTGTCCTATATCCAGAGGAGTAACTTGAAGCTTCTGGGCCCCATTGCAGAATCAAGAGATCTGCCCCAGTGCAAAATCTACTATGTTAGGTAGAAGAAGCCCTTTTGAATTTCTGAAACCCTTACATAGTTACATAGTTAATACGATTGAAAAAAGACATAAGTCCATCAAGTTCAACCAAGGGATAGGTGGGGACGTGAATTCCAGAAGGAAATGAGACTCAGATTTCTATATGTTTCTACAAGCATTAATGTTGTTTACTTTTAGGAATTCATCTAAACCCTTTTTAACACTGTCCACTGTTCCTGCTGTGACCATGTCCTAAGGAAGTCTATTCCACAGGTTCACAGTTCTTACTGCCCTTGTTGTCTATCCATCTTGATATCTAGCTATAATCAGGGTCATAGCTAAAGTCTAATTGGCCCTGGTGCAAGAGTTCAGTGTGGGCCCCTTTTCCCTCAGTACTTTGTGGTCAGGGGGCACGGAAGCACTTTACCTTCAAAATCTGAAACATCTTCCCCCACATGCCAAATTCTTGACCTAACCCCATCTCTTCAGCCAGAGGTATAACTTGACCAGCATGCACTTTCTATAATACGGTTTTTATCTTATGCAGCACAAGGGTCTTTGGGCCCTCTCAGTCTCCTGGGCCCGGTAGCGACTGCTTCTTCTGCACCCCCTATAGCTATGCCCCAGGCTATAAGGTAGGAACCAGAGTCCACCTTAAAAAGATCCTCACTCCCATTGGAGATTCAAGAGGCACCACCTCTCTGGGATTGTGCTATAAGAAGGTGTTGGAATTAGAAGGAGCAGAAGATATTTGAAGAGGCAGCAGTATGGTCTGACCACTCAATGGTGCTGTTGCCCCATGCAGCACAAGTCTGGGCAAAGCACGAGAAGAAGAAAGTACTGGGCCCTTTTATAATATGAGAGGTACTGCACCTAGAATGTCACTTGCTCTGAGGATAGTCAAAGGGGCCCTATAAAAAATGAATACAGGAAGAGTTTTGGGGATGTGTGGGGGTGCAGCCCAAGATGTAGAGAGACTGCTTAAGAGCAAGCATAGAATGAGAAATCTCCTGTCCCCACAGGTTTTCCCCCAAAGAAATGGCTGAAGGTGAGATAGTTTCAGCATTGGAAGCAACCAACAAGCAGGTTCCATGTGAGAGAAAAGGCAGCTTGTTGGAGCTATTGTGTTAAAGTGTGAAGAGCTGCAAGGAAAGGTAGACTCCGAGCTAAGACACTCAAAGAGTTTGTCCTTCTATTTAAAGAGATGGACTATCTTTAGAATAAGCCACCACTATTTGATTAGCAGGGGTCTTTCACCCTTTGCCCCCTCCAAAAAGTGATCAAAAAGTCACACACCCCAAAATTGTATCGATGAAAAAGACAGATCAAAGTTATAGAGGTAAGAATGTGGGGATGACAATAAAATTATATATATATATATATATATATATATATATATATATATATATATATATATATATATATTTTTTTTATTTTTTTACATTTTTTTTATTTTTTTAAAGTTTTTTTAGGTATTAAAATGCAAAGTGTATTACTTTGATCATACTAATCCACAGAATGAAGGTAACAGGTAATTTTTACCACATAGGGAATATTAAATGGTACCATTAGGAAGTACAACTTGTTTTGCAAAAACTAAACCCCATATGTCTATGTGAAAGGAAATAGAAGTTACATATCTATTTCCTTACCAAGAAAAGCAATATAATTAGATTTTATTTCATTTTTTTTCCTTTTATGTAACAATGAACAATGTACAGTTTCTTATTGCTTTATTTAAAATTCTACAAGGTGTCTATGTAAATTGATAAGAAGCTTATCTGAAAACTGAAGAATTCTGTATGATTTCTTTGCTCCAATCAAAGTATTTGTTGAAAGCCTGAACTTTTTATTGTCTATACATACAAGTCTCTTATCTCAGAATCTCACCATGAGGCCATCCCCTGTCTGTTTCCTTTTTTTTTCTGCTCATCTTTTTGCCCTTTACCGTTGCTTTGTCATGTCACTCTGACCGCAGTCTTGTTCTGTCAGATACCTTTCATTTTCTGCATGACTTCACTCGGATGGGTGATTCAAGCTGTGATTTCCAGATTTGATCTCACTTTGTTGATCCAGTTATCTCTGTAAAAGGTTTAAAGTTCAAAAGAGTTGGATGAACAATACCTTGAAGGAGCACCCTTACAGCACCAGTCAATATTGTAGAATACTCCAACCTGAATAAATCTAAGCCTGGGCATTGATCTTCCTTCCAAGGAATTCAGACAAAAATCAAAGAGCAATTTACAAGTGTTTTGTTTACACGCCTCCTCTACTTTAATGGATAATGCTATTCAATTAATATATAATGCGTTTTTTGTCTTTGTTACTTTTTTGTTTTCTTTATTTATATTTAATACCTTCAAGTTTTTTAGCATTTTTTACCTAGTGTTTTTTATTCCTTTTTTTATTTTACCTATTTTTTACTATTGTCTGGGCTTTATATGGAACTGGTTTGACTATTATGATACAGTATTTGGGCATAGAATGTCTCACACACACTTGGGCAATATTAGGTTAATATTAATTTTAATGTCCTTAATTGTAAAAAAAAAAAGGCATAACAATTACCAGATTGTTTTCCAGAATTCTCACAGACCTTGATTTGACACTAGTTCTAAGATAATCACCAAGTGCCTGGAGCTTTGAAGTCTAGACGTTTGTGGACATTTGCCCCTATTTCCCCCATACAAAGTCATCAACTTCTTATTTTATTGCACTTTAAAGGGTTAATTTGCACCAACTTTTACTGTTCAATACTATATAACTGCATTTTATGTTTGTTCTGATATACAGTACAGACCAAAAGTTTGGACACACCTTCTCATTCAAAGAGTTTTCTGTATTTTCATGACTATGAAAATTGTAGATTCACACTGAAGGCATCAAAACTATGAATTAACACATGTGGAATTATATACTTAACAGAAAAGTGTGAAACAACTGAAAATATGTCATATTCTAGGTTCTTCAAAGTAGCCACCTTTTGCTTTGATTACTGCTTTGCACACTCTTGGCATTCTCTTGATGAGCTTCAAGAGGTAGTGACCTGAAATGGTTTTCACTTCACAGGTGTGACCTGTCAGGTTTAATAAGTGGGATTTCTTGCCTTATAAATGGGGTTGGGACCATGAGTTGTGTTGGGAAGAAGTCAGGTGGATACACAGCTGATAGTCCTACTGAATAGACTTTTAGAATTTATATTATGGCAAGAAAAAAGCAGCTAAGTAAAGAAAAACAAGTGGCCATAATTACTTTAAGAAATGAAGGTCAGTCAGTCCGAAAAATTGGGAAAACTTTGAAAGTGTCCCCAAGTGCAGTCGCAAAAACCATCAAGCGCTACAAAAAAAATGGCTCACATGAGGACCGCCCCAGGAAAGGAAGACCAAGAGTCACCTCTGCTGCTGAGGATAAGTTCATCCGAGTCACCAGCCTCAGAAATTGCAGGTTAACAGCAGCTCAGATTAGAGACCAAGTCAATGCCACACAGAGTTCTAGCAGCAGACACATCTCTACAACAACTGTTAAGAGGAGACTGTGTGCAGCAGGCCTTCATGGTAAAATAGCTGCTAGGAAACCACTGCTAAGGACAGGCAACAAGCAGAAGAGACTTGTTTGGGCTAAAGAACACAAGGAATGTGTCAGGACCAGCAGTCATTGCACCCGTTCTGCTGGTCCTGCCCCTGACTCTGGTGGCGAGGTGGTTGCCCGGGGTCAGGCTTCGTCCGCTATTTCGGCAGGCTCCTCCTCCAGCCGGCGGTCTCTGGCAGGGGACGCGCGCAACGGTTATAAGTGCCAGGGACGTGGCTGGTGCGCACTCTCGCTCGCGGCCTGTTACTGGTCGCCGGAAAACGCAAGCAATATAGTGTCTGTTTATTTTCTGTTTATTGGTATCTCATGAGTTAAGTTTTTGTTCCTTGCTTCTCCTCCCAGTCAGCTGGTTGGGTGGGATCTGCTAGGTATTTAAGGCCCTTTTACCTAGCTGCCAGTGTTTGGAGTTTCCTTGCTACTACCTGGTTTGACATTCTTGCTCTGCAGTTTAGACTCTTTATGTTCTTTGACCCTTGGCGTGTTTTTGACTACTTCTCTCTGCTTGCTGATTTTGTTCCTGACGTACTCTCCTGGTTTTGACGCGGCTACCTGACTACCCATTTGGTTCTTGTTTGTCTGTCTTGTTTGTCTTCCCATCCCCCGCACATTTGTTAGTGTATTTCCAGTCTTCTGGTTGTCGGCTCAGGGGTTAGCCTGAGCGGGCAATAGGCAGGGAAAGGGGTTGGGATTAAGCTTAGGGATCACTTACCCCTTATCTGTGTATCCCAGCCTTGACAGAATGGACATTAGACCAGTGGAAATCTGTGCTTTGGTCTGATGAGTCCAAATTTGAGATCTTTGGTTCCAACCACCGTGTCTTTGTGCGATGCAGAAAAGGTGAACGGATGGACTCTACATGCCTGGTTCCCAAAGTGAAGCATGGAGGAGGAGGTGTGATGGTGTGGGGGTGCTTTGCTGGTGACACTGTTGGGGATTTATTCAAAATTGAAGGCATACTGAACCAGCATGGCTACCACAGCATCTTGCAGCGGCATGCTATTCCATCCGGTTTGCGTTTAGTTGCACCAACATTTATTTATCAACAGGACAATGACCCCAAACACACCTCCAGGCTGTGTAAGGGCTATTTGATGAAGAAGGAGAGTGATGGGGTGCTACGCCAGATGACCTGGCCTCCACAGTCACCAGACCTGAACCCAATCGAGATGGTTTGCGGTGAGCTGGACCGCAGAGTGAAGGCAAAAGGGCCAACAAGTGCTAAGCATCTCTGGGAACTCCTTCAAGACTGTTGGAATACAATTTCAGGTCACTACCTCTTGAAGCTCATCAAGAGAATGTCAAGAGTGTGCAAAGCAGTAATCAAAGCAAAAGTTGGCTACTGTGAAGAACCTATAATATAAGACATATTTTCAGTTGTTTCACACTTTTTTGCTAAGTATATAATTCCACATGTGTTCATTCATAGTTTTGATACCTTCAGTGTGAATCTACAATTTTCATAGTCATGAAAATACAGAAAACTCTTTGAATGAGAAGGTGTGTCCAAACTTTTGGTCTGTACAGTATATATATATATATATATATATATATATATATATATATATATACTTTTCATTTGCATGGTACTGTGGAAAGGATTAATGAATACTGACAGACTTTTAGGACTTTCTATTTAATAATGAGAAGCTAATAATTTTCCATACTTACCATAAGGGTTAAAAAGAATATGTTTTAGAAGGGGAAACGACAGACTTGATTACCACCAAAGCCAGATAGACTGACTTTAGGATTTCTGGTTTAGCTAGATTATTATGCCAGAATATTTTGTTTGTCTGAAAAAACTGCTTCATCACTCCCATTTACTATTTTTGAAGTTCTAATGCAAGTCTATGACAGATGAAAATTGTAACATTGTATCTGTTTTGAGTTGTGTTTCTCCAATCTACCTCTCCCACTAGAAGGTTTTAGTTCAGCTAAAAACTGTATATAAGAAGAGCAGTCATCCCTTAAGTGTCTGCAGTTATAAATCACTGCTTAGAAGAAGAGACTCTGCCAGGCTATATGAGTGAGTAGAAGAAAAAGCTAAGATGGATGCTGAGTCACAGACCCTGAGTCACTAGCTCTGTGACCACGGAACCAGACTGAAGGACCCTGGGCCACCAGCATTTGCCCAGGGTACCAGCCATCTGAGAGTGGGACAGCTGGATCAGGCCTTTCCTTAACATGAACCCTTCTTCTGCCTGGGAGGAGATGAGAGAAACCAGCCCAGTGCCTGTATTGTTGTGCACTTGACTTCTTCTAGTAAAGAAGCACACTGGTTTACTGCAGACCCTGACTCTCTGGATTTATTTCCCATTGTGGTGCACCATCCCTTACCATCCCTTCCGGAGAACAGAAACACATGGTGGCATCTTGATGGTGTCTGATGGCGTTTCATTGGGGCCACTCCAAACTCAGCCACTGTACCTGCACATTATATTAACTTGCCGTTTCCATGCTTTGTTAAGAAGGTGCATGTTGTATCTGTAAATATTGGACAAATTCGACAAACCTTTTTGCCTATTATTCTCACTGTCCTCCCATGGACAATCAATTTATATTTCTTCGTCTACATCATTATTATTATTATCATCATTTTTTTTTATTTTTGTAACAAAAAGTGTGTGTATGTGGTACATCTTTTCCAAATCTGTTTGCCCTTGTTCTTATTTGCTTCCAGTTGGGGCCAATATAAGAGTTTTGCACAGGGGCCAGCACATTAAGACAAGAGCTTGGTTGGAAGAAGTTACTGTTGACCACACAAGTCATGTTTCCAATAATGGTTGTAGTCAGTAAAAAGACACACAAGAAGACCTGGGAAATCCAAAGAACCCAACAGCTCCCCAGAACACAGTTGGAATACATTGTTTCCATTGTGTGGCTTCCCTAGCAGAAGTCTGATGCTGACTAGGGATGAGCGAACTTTTGAAAAGTTCGGTTCGGTTCGGCGAATTTTCTTGAAGTTCGGATACATACGAACCGAACCTAAAACGAAACTTGCTATAACGGCTGAATAATTGCTGCAACAATAATGGTAGTCTGGTAGGGTATAGTTTCGTTTACTTGCAGTTGCTATTAAATGAAAAAAGTAGAAAAAATTAAAGTGACTTGTACAACGGCGACGCAAAATATACGCATATTTAAGAATTTAAACTAATGCGTACGCTAATGCGAACATTCATAATAACGAACATACAGTGTAGCGTTGTCAAAGGTACGCTACTTAACTGAATATGTACGCATTAGCGTACAAATACACTGCGTCTGCGAACATTCCTACTCCAGTGACGAACATACAGTGTAGCGTTGTTAAATCTGGTTCGTTACGGTTCTGTTCGCTCGCCCGAACGAACGTTCGGACGAACGAAAATAATAACCCATCTCGGCCATTCTCCTCCCAAAAGGGTGGTTTGACACGAGGGTCACACCAGGATACAAGGGATTGTAGGAGTAATAAATAATCCCTTGTATCCTGGTCTATTCTGTGAAAACGGTACAGTTTTGATGTGCCGTTTTTATTTTAACCAGATTCGTCTTAAAAGTTCTTAAACGAATCTGGTTCGTTACGGTTCTGTTCGCTCGTCCGAACGAACGTTCGGACGAACGAAAATAATAACCCATCTCGGCCATTCTCCTCCCAAAAGGGTGGTTTGACACGAGGGTCACACCAGGATACAAGGGATTGTAGGAGTAATAAATAATCCCTTGTATCCTGGTCTATTCTGTGAAAACGGTACAGTTTTGATGTGCCGTTTTTATTTTAACCAGATTCGTCTTAAAAGTTCTTAAACGAATCTGGTTCGTTACGGTTCTGTTCGCTCGTCCGAACGAACGTTCGGACGAACGAAAATAATAACCCATCTCGGCCATTCTCCTCCCAAAAGGGTGGTTTGACACGAGGGTCACACCAGGATACAAGGGATTGTAGGAGTAATAAATAATCCCTTGTATCCTGGTCTATTCTGTGGAAAAAGTAAACTTTATTTATTTACGAACCTGATTCATACGAACTTTACGAAAGTTCGGTTCGGGGACGAACCGAACGTTCGGTAAAGTTCGTAACGAATCTGGTTCGTTACGGTTCGGTTCGCTCATCCCTAATGCTGACCTTTTGATTCTGCCAAGGATTGGCACTTTGCAGTGTGGCAGATCCACGTTAGGATTATCTCCACTGTCATTCATTAGAATTCAGAGCTAATTTTCACACACACACCTGTGAAGGATATGTCACTTTTTCATGGCAGATTTTTTTCTGCAGCAGCACCAATTCCACTATGTAAAATTCCCCATGTGTGTTAATGTAGTTGCAAAAGCCCCATTCAGATCCATGGGATTCGAGCTGCACACAGATTTAATGCAAATTTCAACACATAATATGCACCAAAACCAATAAGAAAATTCCATTGTGTGAATGTAGCCCTTAACTTTCTCACATTTCCCTACACCAGGGAGGTCAAGTAGTGGAAGCAGACTTAAGCTGCATTTAGATTCTGTGAGGAGCCGCCAATTGTCAGGAAGGAAACTGCTCATTAAATGGAGGTGAACTGCTGTATTTACATGCAGTGATCACCTACACAATATTAGGATGAGCAATAGCTGATGCTATTGCTCGGTCTCATACAAAATCATTGTTCTTGGGCAACAGAGTACTGTACATACAGCACAATCTGCTGCCCGGGAACAAGGATTGAGGTGTTTGCACCTCAAATCATTTCACCCAATCAACGAACATTCCGCTTGTGCCAGATAATCAGCCCAAACATTGGGCTGTGTAAATGCGGCTTTACACAGTTCAAAATAACATAATTTCACTTTAATTGGGAGCACAAATTGTCATAGTTACAAGGATGCCACTTAGAGTGGTAGTTCAGTCTCATTTTAGCACACAGCTTGGAACTTATAGTCTCACATGGATACATAGCTTAGTGGTTTCAGTTTCTGTTGAGCTCAGACAAGTCATCATTTTTAGTCAACATAGGTCCACCATGGTCTCAGCACTATCTCAGTTACACTTACTGTACATGCATTGGTGGCATGACTTACATTCCTTGGTAAAGCACCAAATTGGAAGTGGCCCATCATCACTTTCTATATACCTGGTGCCTTCTCAGGCTATGTAGGATTATCTCCGGCAAACCCAAGTAACACAGAAGTATACTTCAGAATTGAAGCATTGGAAGTGATCTAGAACTACTTAGCAGAATTCTTACGGTCAGTTCCTTTTCAGTGACAAACACTGGCAGGACTCTACAGACCTTCTCTGGATTGTTGCTGCTGCATAAGTCTCTTATGTTACTTGTCTTGCACCTGAAGGGTTCTATGCACTCTCTAAGAACACAAAACTCTGCTTCACCTCATTATATAGTTTCACACTAACTTATACATACATCACAAAAACTTTTAAAAATGATTTACATGCAAAGTACATGTATGTTTGTGTCACGAACCAGCTGGTGTGAACCCACTGTGCCACATGACCAACCTCCTCTAAGGGTGTTGTCTAAGTGAACCCCTAATTCTTCACAGTTGCCCTGATGTTGGGGAAAGACTTTCCTGAAGAGAATAATAGGTTACTACCTCTTGAGGAGGATTGGCACACAAGGCAGCTCGCCCAGGTGGATCCAGTGCAAGGTACCAGAGATACGATCATAGTCAACAGATTGAGTCGTAAGCAGGCCGAGTAGTAAGCAGGAACGACAGTGTAGGTCCAAAGCATGAGGCAGAAGCGAAGTCAAGCAAGCAATGGATCAGGGCAGGTGACACAGGTACAGGTCAGGCAATCCAAGTCAGCAACAGGAGAGTTGAGCAAAGCAGGCAAGGATAAAACAGGTAGCAGAGTTCAGAAACACAAGTATGGGTCAGGTAAACAGGAACATAAGCACAAACAACAGCAACCTTTGCAGGACACTAGGACCTTTGATGCTCAGGCACCTGGGAAGAGGGCTAGACCACTAAAATAGATGTAGGATGGCTGGAATTGGCTGAACAGGTCACTGTGCAAAACACTAACATCACAGGAAGTGATGCACTCTAGCCCTTTCAAAGCTGATACAGGAAAAAGGCTAGAAGGCATGCTGAGTCCAGGGCAGAAAGGAAACTGTGGAGTGGATTCCAGAAGGTACAGCATCTGCAGGCACAGAGTCCAGGACCGGAGCAGTACATGAAGAGACACCTGCAGCAGATCACAACTTCTACCTGTCCTGTAAGACAGAGGTGGCAAGGGAGAGCAGTGCTCGCCCAAGCACGGAATCTGGGACTGCGATGGTGAATGGGCGAACACTAGAAATCTGTTACAGTTTGACATAACATATAAGCACAACACAGATGCCAGTTAAGATCATAGTTCATATGAACAGCGGTAAGGAGGTCAATTCAAGAATGCTATTGTGTAAGAGGTTCTAGTCAATGCTCCAATCATCTACCTTACAAGCCTAACATCTTCACAATGAATTATATAAAGGTTCTAATTGCCAGAAGGATTCGCTGTTGCAGACTATTAAAATCTTCAAAATGCATTTTCCGTTCCATCAGGCTGCAACCTCCTATAAATATAAAGATGTAAAAGAAAGAGGAAAAACACACAAGGAATGATGTCTGCTGCCTGCAGCTGTTGCTGATGCTTTGAATAGACTTGTAATCCACTTTAAAATTTTCTTGCTTCATTGTTTAGGGTAACAAAATGTTGCAAGAAAAGCTAGAATGCTTCACATTTCAAGCAAGCCGAGAAAATGACTTTGAAGAGGCTATGAAGGATGTGATATGTAGACTGTCTGATTCCAAAGTGCTATCCGGTTATGAAAATGAGTTTTTTTTGTTTTGCTTTTTAATAAAGCCACACCCTTCAGTTACTTGTGACTTAAATCCTAAGCTAATAAAATAAATTCATTTTATGAAGTTGTTTATTCTGGCTCTTCTCATATGGCTGACTATTCATGAAGAAGATGGATCAGGATGAATACTCGAATTGTTGCCTGTTTCAGCACATGAAATTGTATATTTTTATTATTATAACGTAGTTATTGTCAGAAACTAATAGAATCTAAAAAATCTTTCCTAGAGTGATCCCATAACAGTTCTACACAGTAGCAAAACAACAGTGCTATGTAGTGCTATGATATTAAAACTATACAATTCCTGCTATACCACAAAAGGTGTCATAGTGTAAGTTATGATGAGCGAATGTGTCATAGGTAGAGATGAGCGAACGTGCTCGTAACGAGCACTGTACCGCTCAGCTCACCTGCGCTCGCATGGGCGCAGGCAGCCGCTTCCGTCCTCCGAGCTTGGTGCTCGTTCGAGCATTAAGGTAATCGCATATGCTCGCTACTCGGACGAGCATATTGCGATCCTCGAGAAAATGGCATCTTCCTCTTCCGGCATGTTAGGCGCCTTTTCTCAGCCAATCAACATGCAGGAGAGTCTTTGCTACCTCCTAGAATCACGTGGGGCCCCTACAAGTCGATAGCAGGGATTGGCTGGCCAGATGACCTGGGAATATAAGAATCTGGTCCCGCGCTGCTCGCGCCAGACGCCGCCTGCATGAGATTAGGGATAGAGCTCCTGTCTGTCAGGGAGAGTGTCTGGGCCTGAATTTAGATGTTGGTTAGGCAGGAATCATGCTCAAAGAACCCAACACAAGTACCTACAAGTACCTTTTTTTTTGGTCTCCTCCTGGCTGCTGGCTGGGACTTGTAGTGCAGCTACCGCCATCTTGGCTGCACACTGTGCACAGCGACTGGTGGCAGAAGGGACAGCACGTGTTTCACAAAGACCCAAAAGAAATTGCCCAAAGTCCTCTCAGTACTCATTTTTGCTGCTGCTGCTGTACATTGGCTTGCTGGGATCTGCAATCATTTCTATACACTACAGTCCAGTGAACAATTATGTAGTGTACTGTACAGTAGCGTCAGTCTAGGGAATACTTTTTTTTGTCATTTCTATACACTACAGTCCAGTGAATAATTATGTAGTGTACTGTACAGAAGCGTTAGTCTAGGGAATATGTTTTTTCTCTCAGTTATATATACTACAGTCCAGTGAACAATTCTGCAGTGTGCTGTACAGCAGCGTCAGTCTATAAAATATGTATTTTCTCAGTTATATGTACTACAGTCCAGTGAAAAATGGAGTGGTTTGCGGTAACATAGCCGCCATTTAAAGACTACGTTTTTTTCTCAGTTATATGTACTACAGTCCAGTGAAAAATGGAGTGGTTTGCAGTAACATAGCCGCCATTTAAAGACTACGTTTTTTTCTCATTTATATATACTACAGTCCAGTGAACAATTCTGTAGTGTGCTGAACAGCAGCATCAGTCTATAAAATACGTATTTTCTCAGTTATATATACTACAGTCCAGTGAAAAATGGAGTGGTTTGCGTTAAATTAACCGCAGTCTAAAAATTCCTTTTTTTCTCTCTCTATATATATATATACTACAGTGCAGTGAACAATTCTGTCGTGTGCGGTATAGTAGCCGCACTCTAGTGTTGACACCAACAAGTGACCAAGTTAGTTGAGGTAGCAGGTGAAGCACATAAAATGTTACACTGACACAGCATGGCGGTGAACCCCGAGTGACCAAGTTACACTCAGGTAGCAGGTGAAGCACATAAAATTTTACACTGACAAAGCATGGCAGTGACACCACCAATGCCTTGGTCAGACTGAGATTGCAGTCAAATGGCTGTAGGTGAGCCTCCCAAAAATTTGTTTTGGAGTGTCTGAAGTTGACCCTCCTAAAAAATAGTTTTGGAATGTCTGTAGTTGACCCTCCTGTAAAATTGTTTTTGAGTGTCTGTAGTTGACGCTCCTAAAAAATTTACTGGAGAGAGGGCCTGTAGGTGGCCCTCTGTAAACATTGTTTGTAAAGAGCGCCAGTTGGCCCTCAGAAACATTGCCTGTTGGCTCAGTGTTTGTGTGCGAAGAGGAGGAGGAGAAGGAGAGGATACATAAAGAATCTTCATGTTGAGCTGCTTTCCCCCGGTGGAGATTTGCATTCCGGTGAAATCCAGGCTTTATTCATTTCAATAATCGTCAGCCTGTCTGCGCTGTCAGTTGACAGGCGTGTACGCTTATCAGTGATGATGCCACCAGCTGCACTGAAGACCCGCTCTGACAACACGCTAGTGGCAGGGCAGGTCAGCACCCCCAAGGCATACAGTGCCAGTTCGGGCAACGTGTCCAGTTTTGCAACCCAGTAGTTGTATGGAGCAGAGTGATCACGCAGGATGTTGGTATGGTCAGCTAGGTACTCCCTCACCATCTTTCTGAACAGCTCCCCCCTACTGGGGGACAGCTGACGTAGTCTTGCTTAAGTGCCATAAAAATGGCAAAGGCCTTGGAGAGTGTTCCCCTGCCAGTGCTTGACAAGCTGCCTGCTCCCCTCCTCTCCCCTGATAGTTTGCCCACAGAACTACGTCCTCTGCTGCTAGCGGTGTCAGAAAGGGAAGGATAGTTTCAGCTTGTGCACCAGGCACTGTTGATATTGATTCACTCTCATATTCCTTTCCTCTACAGGAATGAGAGTGGAAAAGTTCTGCTTGTACCTGGGGTACAGGAGGGTGAACACCCAGTAATCGGTGTTGTCAAAAATGCTTCTAATGCGAGGGTCACGGGAAAGGCAGCCTAACATGAAGTCAGCCATGTGCGCAAGAGTCCCAACATGCAAGAATTCCCTTTCCTCAATAGGCTGACTCTCCATTTCCTCCTCCTACAACTCCTCCTCTTCAGCCCATACACGCTCAACAGATAAGAAGGAATGCGCATAGGTACCCTCTTCAGTCTCGCCAACAGTCTCCTTCTCTTCCTCCTCATCATTCTCCTCCTCCTCCAATACGCGCTGAGAAACAGACCTGAGGGTGCTCTGGCTATCAAGCAACGTATCTTCTTCTTTCATCTCCTGTGACAAGTGCAAAGATTCTGACTTCATGCTGAGCAGTGAGTTTTTAAGCAGACAAAGCAGCGGGATGGTGACACTGATAATGGCGGCATCGCCGCTGACCATCTGTGTTGACTCCTCAAAGTTGCTTAACAACTGACAGATATCAGACATCCACGTTCTCATTGTAGACTTGAAGAAGCCGACTAACCTGACTACCAGTTCTCGTGGAAGTTGTCATCTGGCAGTCTACAATCGCTCTGCGCTGCTGGTAAACCCTGGCTAACATGTGTAATGTTGGAAATCCATTGTGTGGGCATGTCGCACAACAGTCGGTGAGCAGTCAGTTGTAAGCGCCGTTACACTGCCCTGAGAGATGCGTTGCACCTTGGGGAGCAAATCAGACAAATTGGGGTAGGTCTTGTGGAACCACTGAACCACAAGATTGAACACGTGGGCCAGGCAGGTTTTATATGCAGTGTTTATAAGGGTTGTTGTTACTTTGGGAAATAGTATTGGTGTATAATGGCACATGTGTGAGCCTGCCGAGTTGCAGAGCCGCCACCAGGTTACTCCCGTTGTCACACACAACCATGCCTGGTTTGAGTTTTAGCGGCACCAGCCAAAGATCGGTCTGCGCCGTGATGCCCTGTAACAGCTCTTGGGCGGTGTGCCTCTTGTCACCTAAGCTTAGCAGTTTTAGCACCGCCTGTTGGCGCTTATCCACGGCAGTGCTGCTGCGCCTAGAGCTACCGACTGAAGGCGCCGTGCTCACAGATTGTATTTGAGAGTAGGAGGAGGAGGAGGGGTTGGAGGAAGAGGCATAATAAGTCTGAGAAACCGTGACCGAGGTAGGCCCCGCAATACTCGGTGTGGGCATTACATGAGCGGCCCCAGGGTCAGACTCGGTCCCAGCCTCCACCAAGTTAACCCAATGTGCCGTCAGGGAGATATAGTGTCCCTGCCCGCCAGCACTTGTCCACATGTCCGTGGTTATGTGGACCTTCTCAGTAACTGCGTTGGTCAGGGCACGGATGATGTTCTCTGACATGTGCTGGTGTACGGCTGGGACGGCACATCATGAAAAATAGTGGCGGCTGGGAAGCACTGTCTTGACTAGGCTTACCAACCCAGCTCGGGTCAGTCACCTCATCATCCACCTGCTCTTCCTCCGATTCCTCACTCTGCTCCCCCCTGGGACTTACTGCCCTGACAACAACGTCAATGTCTGACAACTGTGTCTCATCATGATCATCATCCGGCACCTCTTGATGCACTACTTGCACTAATCCACACTCTCATCACCCACAGACTGCAAAAGTTCTAAATTTTGGGCATCGGGACAGAGCAACTGCTCAGGTTGCGGTTGAGCAGTGGTTTGTGTCTCTGGGTAGGGTCCCGAAAAGACTTCCTGTGAGTTTGTCTGATCTGAATCCATATTTTCCATGGGGGGGCATTCTGGGGGGAAGAAGGTTGAGCTGGAGGAGCCAGAGGTCTACTCCTTTGGCTAAAGTGGGTGGACTGTGTGGAAGACTGGGTGGTGGATAAGTTACTGGACACATTATCCGCTATCAACGTCATCACCTGTTCACACTGTTGTGGTTTCAATAGTGGTGTACCACGTGACCTTATAAGTTGCGAGATGAAGCTAGGGAGTGAAACTCTGCGGCGTTCCACTGCTCTCTCATCAGTAGGTACTGTGTCACCCTGCCCAGGACCACGGCCTCTTCCCCCCTACATCACTTGGACGCCCACATCCTCGACCATTAGCCCTTTGGTTCAACATTTTGTGTAATCACTAAACTGTGGAAGTAATATCTGAGGCCAAAAACATATTCTCTAGATTGTGGCTAGTGTAACACACACCACAAAATTTTTCACTGGACTGTATTAAATGTATTAGAGAGAAAAAACGTATTCTCTAGACTGCCGCTAGTGTACCGCACACCACACAATTTTTCACTGCACTGTAGGATATATGAATGAGAGAAAAAATATATATTTTGTAGACTCCGGCTAGTGTGCAGCACACGACAGAATTTTACACTGCACTGTAGGATATATGACTGAGAGAAAAAAACGTATATTTTCTAGACTCCAGCTAGTGTGCAGCACACGACAGAATTTTGCACTGCACTGAAGGATATATGAACGAGAGAAAAAAACTTATATTTTGCAGACTCCAGCTAGTGTGCAGCAAACGACAGAATTTTGCACTGCACTGTAGTATATATGACTGAGAGAAAAAACATATATTTTCTAGACTCCGGCTAGTGTGCAGCACACAACAGAATTTTTCACTGCACTGTAGTATATATGACTGAGAGAAAAAAACGTATATTTTCTAGACTCCGGCTAGTGTAACGCACACCACACAATTTTTCACTGGACTCTAGTATATTTAAAAGTGATAGAAAAAAACATTTTTTCTAGACTGCGGCTACTGTACCGCACACCACAGAATTTTTCACTGAACTGTAGTCACCGCCATGCTCTGTCAGGCTAAATTTTTGGGTGGTTCAGCTGCTATGTTAGTCTAACCAAGCCACTCTGGGGTTCACCGCCAAGCTGTAAACTGCAATTTCAGTCTTAACAAGTCATCCTGGGGTTCACCCCCATGATGTAAAATGCAATCTCAGTGTGCGTGTTTGCCTGTCTGGGATGGGGAGAGCTGGGCACTGTGCTGGGAGAACTTTGTGTACGCTGTAGACTACTGGGTGGGTGCGGAGAGGGAGACGCTTATACCTGCATCCTGGGGCGGGTGATAGGACAGCAGTGCCACATGAGCAGTGGTGTCACCCGCAGGCAGCGATGGACCTTCGTTGTACCTACTTGGGTGCTTTACTAACATGTGATGGGCATGTGCCTTGCCCATCTTGGTATGGGTCAGTACAATTGTCTTGAGGGTCACCACCAGGCTGTTGGCCAGAATTTGGCGTAATGGTACGATTAGGCAGCCTCAGAGGCATCCATGCATGCTGCCCCTGCTGTTTCCTGTCCATTTCCGTGGTGTTTCCATCATTTTCTGAGGTTTTCAGGCAACCTTCCCTGTGCAGAGCTTTGGTCCCCTTCAAAAAATGCTCGAGTCTCTCATTGACTTCAATGGGGTTTGTTATTTGAAACGAGCACCCGAGCATCCAGAAAAATTCGACTCGAATAACGAGCACCCGAGCATTTTAGTGCTCGCTCATCTCTAGTCATTACTGGTTATGGAGGAAATTATAGAGACATAAGTTATGGTATGTAATAATTATAGCAAAATGAAGCACCATACCCAATAGGCTTATATATAAACAGAGGGTGCTTCTAAGCATTCCACGCCAGTCTTTCTTTAAACCGTTCCTCTGATGATGCTACTAAAATGTTGGGGAGGTAGGACATTGTTTGAAACTTTAATGGTTTTCTTAGAGCATGTGCCTTTTGCATGTTGAAAGCAGATAATCCAGAGTCCCAGCATCTGCTATCTATGAAAATAACATATATGCTATATTAGTGTGATGAATACTGTACTTAAAAATTTTAAAGGGGTTTTACAGGCTGCTCATATTGATAACCTATCCTCAAAATAAATCATTAATACCCCATCGGTGAGGGTCTGACACTCGGCAACCCCGCTGATCAGCTGTTCCTTCCAGCCTCCAGCACTGGAATTTGCACTTTGAATACAACAGGAAACACAACTCTGTTGAAAGTGTAGTGGTCCTGCTGGGTTACTGCACCTCATTTCCCATTGAAGTGATTGGAAGGTAACATAGTAACATAGTAACATAGTTTGTAAGGCCGAAAAAAGACATCTGTCCATCCAGTTCAGCCTTTTTTCCTACAAGTTGATCCAGGGGAAGGCAAAAAAAAAAACCCTGTGAGGTAGAAGCCAATTTTCTTCACTTTAGGGGGAAAAATTCCTTCCCGAATCTAAAGTAAACCAACAGGACTGCTACACTTTGAACAGAGCTGAGCTACCTGCTCTATTTAAAGTGCTATTTCCAACAGTTGAGGCTGCAGGTAACATCTGATCACTAGGGATGTGGGGTGTCTGGCCACCGACCACTGATCAGATATTGTTGAACTATCCTGTGCTTAGGTCATCAATATTAGGAGCATGGAAAACCACTTTAAGTATTGGAATATAGTCACAGGACATAGCCTGACTGTTTTAAATCACTATTGCAAGACCCACTCAAATATTATTTTGAAAGATGAAATAACAGGTGATGACAGGTGAGAAATTGACAAGAGAGTAAGGAATCCATTTGCATAGGAAAGTAAACAAAGTAGGGCAAACTTCTGGCAAGACACAGTTGACTAAACAAGCAGAAAAGCTATTCTCTTGGGTTGAGTCTCTCACCAAAAGTTTGTTACAAATTTTGCATGAAGAACAGTATAAGTAAATACAAGAAAATTTGATATATATTTTAAATGTCTCATTCTCCATGATCCACTTCTTCTCCTGCATTGATCATTCACCCTCTAATCATAGATAAACTTTATCTTGAGAGATTAATTGGATTATCAGCTGACAGAGGAATCAGTTTAAATGCCACACATAAAAGTTTTATGGAATGGCGTGGGGTTGTAGGAGTGTAGTACCCCAGAATGGCGCCACCATTTCTACATCGTGCTACTGTCTTTAATGGCTAACCAAGCATGCCATTAGTGTATTTATTTCCAGGTCTATAAACTACTATGTTTATGCAATGTGACTAGTTGTCCAGCAGGTGGTGGTGTATCTGGCAAAGAGAGAGATCTTTGGATAGAATGAACCTTACCATTCCATTCTCCCCCCTTTTGAGCAGAATCGGGCTGGTCCTGTTTCCCACCAATGGAGGGGTTGAAGGATAGTTAGCTTAGATTTGACAATGGAGCTGGAAAGACACAAGAGATGGTGCAGTGAGGGAATAGCTGCCCTTCCTGCAGCAGGAGTTCCTAAAGTGAAGCAGCTTATAGAGCACCATTACTCCTTACAGATACAGACAGAGTTTCACAAAGGGGTCAACAGGCACCCCACTCAAAAGGTACCAGAATGGTTCTAAAGTCCAGGTACCAGACTAAAGTCAGAGTCTAGCACAGCAGAGAAGGATAGAGCAAAGTATTCAAGTTTGTTTGCCAGTTTACCCCAAAATCTGCTGGAGCCAAGAAAAGACTGAATATTGTCTGAATGCAAGTTTATTCAAGTAAAGCTGTTGAACTTTCACTCAGTCTGGGCTTGACTTATTCTCCTCCTGCTACAAATCTCCCCTTTATTGCTGCGGAGCCTAACTCTGGGGAGAGACAGTATCCAGGTAGGAGTGCCATGACACATACAGAAACTATTACGGCCACACCACGCCACTCGGCAATTCCTATAAACTTGGACACAATCAGCCCTGGGGGGAGACCTGTTACAGGAGAATACAGCTGCTAAAGAGAGAAAGATACACGGACAGATACATGTCTACTGGCTCTATTAAGTTTTCTATCTCATCCCATTGCTGGATTCACGGCTACAATGCTTAGTACTGATTTATAATATGCTCCATGCTGCTGCTTCAGAAGTGTGTGCTATAGAAAGTTAGTGATTCAGAATTTCCTCCTTACTATGTGTGGTGTTAAAAGGAGACTTCACAGCAGCTAATCTTATCCCACCAGCTTAGGGGAATTAAAAATTATATATGGAGTCTACAGACTAGGGCTCAGCCACAATATCACACTCCGCCTACATTATGAAAATGTGCTGCAAAATGTGCTGCAGTGTTTGTTGGGAAATCAGTCTTAGCACATTTTAATGTAGGATTATGGGTGAAACTGGTGAAAAGCTTAGAACAAGAATAACAATAATAGAAGAAAGGAAAGATCTGCCTTTACCAAAACACCTTTGTAGCCATGACCACAATATCACATACATGAAAGTCTTGATACTAAAAAGGAATTTCAAATCTTGGAAGGACTGCAGAGTCTGGGACCACGTTTGATACACTCAGATCAGGAATAAATGTGTCTCATGAATTTACGTTCTTCTACATCTTTTAAGGAATGTGCCCCTCAGACGTGTTGGGTTCATCTCATTCATTCACTGGATATCAGTGGAAAATAAAACTTCACACTCCTTATCTATAACTGCTACATCAATTTACTGCTACAACTGTTTGTTTACTCCTCCCCTCATATTGATTTAGGCCCATTCACACGACCGTATGAATGGGGTCGCATCTGTTCCGCAATATTGCGAAATAGATGCGGCCCCATTCATCTCTATGGGAGCGGGCAGCCACGGCATGGAGCCAGCCACGTGCCGCGGCTCCACATAAAAAGATAAAGCATGTGCTATACTTGTCCGCAACAGCAGACAAGTATAGACATTTTGAATGGGGCGCTCGGCCGTGTGTTCCGCAGCGCTGCGGAACCCACGCCGGGCGGCAGCTGTAGTTTTGCAATAATGCGGCCGTCTGAATGGGCCCTTACTATACATGACTTTTCTCATCTACCTCTTTACTGCTACAGTGCCTTGCGAAAGTATTCGGCCCCCTGGAACTTTTCAACCTTTTGTCATATTTCAGGCTTCAAACAAAAAGATATAACATTTTAAATTTTTGGTGAAGAATCAACAACAAGTGGGTCACAATTGTGAAGTGGAACAAAATTTATTGGATCATTTAAACTTTTTTGTAATAATAAAACTGAAAAGTGGGGCGTGCAAAATTATTCGGCCTATTTACTTTCAGTTCAGAAAACTCACTCCAGAAGTTCATTGAGGATCTCTGAACGATCCAATGTTGTCCTAAATGACTGATGAAGATAAAAAGAATCCACCTGTGTGTAATCAAGTCTCCATATAAATGCACCTGCTCTGTGATAGTCTCAGGGTTCTGTTTAAAGCACAGAGAGCATCATGAAGACCAAGGAACACAGCAGGCAGGTCTGTGATACTGATGTGGAGAAGTTTAAAGCCAGATTTGGATACCAAAAGATTTCCTAAGCTTTAAACATCCCAAGGAGCACTGTGCAAGCAATCATATTGAAATGGAAGGAGTATCAGACCACTGCAAATCTACCAAGACCCGGCCGTCCCTCTAAACTTTCATCTCAAACAAGGACAAGACTGATCAGAGATGCAGCCAAGAGACCCATGATCACTCTGGATCAACTACAGCTGAGGTGGGAGAGTGTGTCCATAGGACAACAATCAGTCGAACGCTTAACAAATCTGGCCTTTATGGAAGAGTGGCAAGAAGAAAGAAATTTCTCAAAGATATCCATAAAAAGTCTTGTTTACAATTTGTCACAAGCCACCTGGGAGACACACCAAACATGTGGAAGAAGGTGCTCTGGTCAGATGAAACCAAAATCGAACGTTTTGGAAACAATGCAAAACGATATGTTTTGGCATAAAAGCAACACAACACACCACCCCCACTGTCAAACATGGTGGTGGCAGCATCATGGTTTGGGCCTGCTTTTCATAAGAAGGGACAGGGAAGATGGTTAAAATTGATGGGAAGATGGATGGAGCCAAATACAGGACTATTCTGGATGAAAACCTGTTGGAGTCTGCAAAAGACCTGAGACTAGGACGGAGATTTATCTTCCAACAAGACAATGATCCCAAACATAAAGTAAAATCTACAATGGAATGGTTCAAAAATAAATGTATCCAGGTCTTAGAATGGCCAAGTCAAAGTCCAGACCTGAATCCAATTGAGAATATGTGGAAAGAGCTGAAAACTGCTGTTCACAAACTCTCTCCATCCAACCTCAAAGAGCTTGAGCTGTTTTGCAAGGAAGAATGGTCAAGAATTTCAGTCTCTAGATGTGCAAAACTGATAGAGACATACCCCAAGCGACTTGCAGTTGTAATCGCAGCAAAAGATGGCGCAACAAAGTGTTAATGCAAGGGGGCCGAATAATTTTGCACGCCCCACTTTTCAGTTTTATTATTACAAAAAAGTTTAAATGATCCAATAAATTTCGTTCCACTTCACAATTGTGACTCACTTGTTGTTGATTCTTCACCAAAAATTTAAAATGCTATATGTTTTTGTTTGAAGCCTGAAATGTGGCAAAAGGTTGAAAAGTTCCAGGGGGCCGAATACTTTCACAAGGCACTGTACATATATATGTTGGTGGATGCCTAAGGAAGAGTTGAAAGCTTGCAACCACTTTTCAGTTATACATTGAAAGGTATCAACTAGGGATGAGCGAACTTTTGAAAAGTTCGGTTCGCTTCTGCGAACTTTCGTGCAGTTCGGATTCGTACGAACCGAACCTAAAACTAACCTTGCTATAACGGCTGAATAATTGCTGCTACAATAATGGGAGTCTGATAGGGTATAGTTTCGTGTACTTGCAGTTGCTATTACAATGAAAAAAGTGGAAAAAATCCAAGTGACTTCAACAACGGCGACGCAAAATATACGCTTATTTGAGAATCTACACTAATGCGTACGCTAATGCGAACATTCCTGCACAAATAACGAACATACAGTCTAGCGTTCTCAAAGGTACGCTACTTAACTGAATGAATATGTACGCATTAGCGAACGCATACACTGCGTCTGCGAACATTCCTACTCAAGTAACGAACATACAGTCTAGCGTTGTCAAAGGTACGCTACTTAACTGAATATGTACGCATTAGCGTACTCATACACTGCGTCTGCGAACATTCCTACTCAAGTAACGAACATACAGTCTAGCGTTGTCAAAGGTACGCTACTTAACTGAATATGTATGCATTAGCATACTCATACACTGCGCCTGCGAACATTCCTACTCAAGTAACAAACATACAGTCTAGCGTTGTCAAAGGTACGCTACTTAATAATGTACACTAATGCGTACGCTAATGCGTATGAATTCATAAAATGCGTGTACACATTAGTGAACATTCTCAAATATGCGAATATTTAGGGTATGGCATATGGCATATTCCATACCCTATATATACGCATATTTGAGAATGTTCGCTAATGTGTACGCATTTTATGAATTCATACGCATTAGCGTACATTCTCAAATATGAGTATATTTTGCATTGCCGTTATTTTAACCAGATTCGTTACGAACTTTCTCAAAATTCGGTTCGGTGACGAACCGAACTTTTGGGAAAGTTCGTAACGAATCTGGTTCGTTTTGGTTCTGTTCGCTCATCCCTAGTATAAACCACAGAGGAATCTCAATTTTTTATTTCCTATCGACTCGCTAACATGGTACAAATATATATTTTTTTTTACTTTTATGAAAGGTGTGAATGTAAAAGTAATAAACAGTCTTTTATAAATTCTAGTAGTAACTAAAATCTTCAATATCTACAAAATGTTATTTTGTAACATCCTTAAAAACTCCTCTAGGTCATCTTCTTGTATCAGACACGGCAGATGATTACACAAGATCAGATTGTATGGAAAATAGAAAACAAGCAAATTACTAAAACATTTGTTTTCTCCTTCCTCCAATTTTTCTTTTCTATTTGTACCAGAATTTTCTATGTTCTGTCTTCATGGTAAGATGGCCTATCCTATTAATTTATAATACAACTGATTGAGCAGTGGAGCGTTTACGATTGCTGCAATCACAGTTAGTGGAGCAATCAGATAGAATCTGGAAAGGTCAGGATTTAACTGCACCGAGGCGTCTTTTTTCCCACATTTTCTTGCATTTTAGTTATTGACCCTAAATGTATTATTTTTTGTTAAAATAAAATGAGAGAGGGACTAGGTAAATTGTTCGGCTCTGGTAATTTTTAAATTAACCATAGCATTTTTTATGCTTCATATATCCCCATATATTTCCCAAGAGACACGGGTCATGCAAATACTTGCTCACATGCTTTTTACTAATTGTGTACTGAAGCTTGTAATGAGTTTCTTTTAAATGTTTCACAGTCCTGGTTTTCATCTTTGCTAATCACAACACATCTCATTTTTTAATTCCGTCTTTTAGATGAACATTTATCAAACCCAAGCGAGAATGTTTCAAGAGCGTGACAATGTGCAGGAATACAGTGTCATTTCATGGCTACTACCACTTGTGCAACAAGTTCTACTGCCAACCTTGGTGGACTACTGGACAAACAGTTTGGTGGAGACTGCCTCTCTTCATAATGGAGCCATTCACTAGCAACCATTTTACAAAAGTTCCAATTGGTGGTGGCAGGGTCGGACTGGCCCACCAGAGTAGCTGAGGATCATCCAGTGGGCACCAACTCAGGTCCAGGAGAAGAAAAAAAAAACACTTTGAGTTGCCTTTGTACATTTAGAGCCAGTCATTTGTCACAAGGGTCTGTTTTTTTAAATAAAACCTATTAGGCTTCATTGATGATGTGGAGGTTGGGCACCAGGAACAATTTCCTCTGGTGAACCCAAGGAATCCCGATCTGACACTGGTTGGTGGAGGCTTCTATGTGGACAATTTTCACATTCTGCCCTTTCAGGCATATTCTGCATTTTTTACTCAGTGGTACAGATGTCCAGATACCAGCTACAGAGACCAGAACTGAACAGATCTTCTGTATGCAGTGATCGCTACTCCTTCCATATACTTCCTCTTCTTAACAAAAAGAGAGGGCAGAAGATTCAAAGTAAGAGGAGGAAGGGTAGATTACACTAGGTTTGTTTGTAGTTTGTACCATGGAAACACGAGTCTTGTATATGACCTTCAAACAGATAAGACTTTCAATCAGGGATATTTGCAAAGTTGCCTCATGTTTTATTTTAAAGATCTAAATGGTCTATGAAATGGCTGTAAGCTTTTAATGGTATTGAATTTAGACATAGAACCACTCCTGACCATAGATTTTGTTTGGTATGGTCAAAATCTAAAATTAGTATTTACTCTTGCTAAAGGTGCTACGATTAGAGATGAGCGAGCACTAAAATGCTCGGGTGCTCGTTATTCGAGACAAACTTTTCCGGATGTTCGGGTGCTCGTTTCGAGTAACGAACCCCATTGAAGTCAATGGGAGACTCGAGCATTTTTTGCAGGGGACCAAGGCTCTGCCTAGGGAAGGCTGGGTGAAAACCTGGAAACATCAGAAAATGATGGAAACACCACGGAAATGGACAGGAAACAGCAGGGGCAGCATGCATGGATGCCTCTGAGGCTGCCTAATCCCACCATTACCCCAAATTCTCCTGCAACAGCCTGGTGGTTACCCTCATGGCAATTGTGCTCACCCAGACCAAGAAAGGCGAGGCACTTGCCTATCACATGTTAGGGAAGCACCCAACTAGGTGCAACGAAGGTCCATCACCCATGCCCATGCTGGCACTGCTCTCCTATCCCCAGCCACATGATGCAGGCATAAGCCTGACACAGCATGGCGGTGACACCAACAAGTGACCAAGTTAGATGAGGTAGCAGGTGAGCCACCCAAAAATTTAGCCTGACGCAGCATGGCGGTGACAACAGAGTGACCGAGTTAGACTGAGGTAGCAGGAGGTGAAGCACGGATGGTAATTCAAACTGGTACGGCTGTCAACATTGAGCTTGAACTAGTGGGGCATGTGTGGTATCGATTCTTCTCAGTTTAAAATCGTATACGTCCCCTATCTTGGGACCATATATTTTATGGATTTTTCGAACACGGAAAAGGAAAAAGAGCTTGCTCTGGCCAGGGGAGTGTCTTTTCTACTGCAGCTAAGGGGACGTGTCCATGCTCTGCCTATCACAGGTCAGGAGCCAATTAAAAGAACAACCAAAAAAAATCTGTTCTTCTTATCAGTTCATAATCTAATATGTCCCCTATCTGGGTAAATTGTTTGGAGAAAGGGTCTGTAGGTGGGTGGCAGGCTGGGGGAAGGAGGTTGAGCTGGAAGAGCCAGAGGAGTGCCCCCTTGGCTAGTGTGTGTGGTGGTGACAACAGCCGGATGGAGTTCGAATGACAACGCAGGACCCCAACTTAAAAATTTAGCATCAACCAGTATGGTTGTCAACTCTGACATTGGTCAAGTGGGGCATGTGTTGTATGCATTTTTCTCAGTTTAATACCGTATATGGCACCTATCCGGAAAAATAGTTTGGAGAGAGAGAAAGAGAGGAAAAAGACGTATTTTTAAAAGTGACGTTCAGTATAGATCAGTTAAAGAGAAAGAAAGGATTTTATGAAATTGATTTGTATCACTGAGAGCAAAAAGAACGTATTTTTTACGTGACATGCAGAATATATCAGAGAGCAAACTCAGCCCCTGCTGACTGTGGCTATTTTCACTGCAACCCAGACAAATGTCGCACAGTGATTTTTCGAATGTAGCTGTAGAGCAAAAGACCGTATTTTATTATGTGACGTACAGTATGGGACCCCTGGACAGAAAATACGGATTGTGGTTTGTGGTGACTGGACAGCTGAACTGTGACACACAGAATGGTTCCACACAGCTGTATGAAATGGATTTGTATCACTGAGATTATAAAACAAAAAAAAAATTTTTTTTTTTTTTACGTGACGTGCAGAATATATCAGAGAGCAAACTCAGCCCCTGCTGACTGTGGCTATTTTCACTGCAACCCAGACAAATGTCGCACAGTGATTTTTCTAATGTAGCTGTATCAGTGAGAGCAAAAGACCGTATTTTATTACGTGACATACAGTATGGGACCCCTGGACAGAAAATACGGATTGTGGTTTGTGGTGACTGGACAGCTGAACTGTGACACACAGAATGGTTCCACACAGCTGTATGAAATGGATTTGTATCACTGAGAGCAAACAAAAGGATTTTTTACTGTGACTTCCACTATCAATCAGTTAGACAGAAAAAAATCTTCTGCAGACTGTGCCTATTTCAACGAAACACAAAAAAATTGTCCCACTTAGCTGTTTGAAATGGATGTGTGTCACTGAGAGACAAAAAATAAACTTTTTCCAGTCTCCCTGCAAAATTCTGCAAATATGGCGGTAGCTGCACTACTAGTGCCAGCAAGCCCAGCCACAAGCAGATAAAAAAAGGGTCTTGTTGCCCTAACAAGGGCTGTTGGGTTCTTTTAGAATCACTCCTGCCTAACACAAATCTAGTAGAACACCCTAACACTCTCCCTGTATCACACTGCAGATCTGTCCCTAACGGCATCCAGGCAGCGTCTGAGCCGAGCACCGCGGGCAGTCACTAGTATATTCCAGGGTCACCTGATCAGGCCAGCCTACCCCTGCTATCGACATGTAAGGGCCCCCACGTGATGCTGGGTGTATAGCCGCCAAAAATTCAAAAGGCGGGAGATGCCATTTCCTCGAGCATGGCGAGATACTTGTCTGAGTAGCGAGCACTTACGAGTACCCTAATACTCGAACGAGTATCAAGCTCGGACGAGTATGCTCGCTCATCTCTAGCTACGATCTTCCAATGCTGGTCATCTATCCTGACACATCCATTTCCTACATGTGCCTGACAAAGACTTGTACCATCATGGGACCCGTGCTATGTATGAAGGAGATGAATAACTGGCCCATTTCAATAGTAAAGCCAGTCTACTTCTCTGTCTATGTATTGACCATGTCGAGAAGGGAAAACTTAGCTATTGAAATGAGCCAACCAGCCTCCTTCACACACAGCACGGGTCCCATGTTAATACAAGAATCTCTCTCCTATGCTATGAACATGCAGGAAGTGAAGGTGCAGGAATCTAGGATAGAGGATGACATCTGGAGATTGGGGAGCCTTTTACCAATAAAGTGCATCAGTAAGTCCATTCATTTTACATTAGAAATATATTTTTTGCATTAAAAATCATTTTAAACTTTCCAAGTGCTTGGTTGTAAAAGTGTAGATACCCTTTAAGACTGCTTAGCACATTGCACATATCCTAGATTTATTTATAACTTTACTATACAGTATGTTTGCTGATTTTAGTTTAATGCAAGAATTGCTAATTTATTCTTAGTCGTCACAAAAAAACATAATAACAAGCTAGCACAAAGTGTTATTTATCCCAAAATGATACCAAAGAAAACTACAAGTCATCCTGCAAAAATCAAGCCCTCACACAACTCCATAGAAAAAAATAAATAAATAAAAAGTTATGGGTATTGGGTTGTGGCGATGCAAAAAGATTTTCTTCATTTTTTAAAAAATGGGTTTCATTCCCCAAAATAGTAAAAAGTAATTAAAAAAACTACATATATTTGGCATGGTTGTAATTGTACTGACCCATAGATTAAAGGTATTATGTTATTTATGCTGAAAAATGACTCACTGGCAGTATTGCTGTTTTTTCCCATCTCCTTACCAGAGAGTTAACAAAAGTTAATCAGAAAGTTAAATACCTCAAATAGCTATATGGATGTGAGTATGGGGGGGGGGGAATTACGGGAGTCAGAATAGGGTGATGCAAAGAAAAAAATACTTTTATTTAATTTTTTCCCCCAAGGTCCCATTTCCATTTGTGTATAAACCAGCACTCCTACAGTCTAATTTTAGGAAGTAAAAGTGAATAAATAACTTTTTCCAAGATTTTTTTTAATAATACACAAGAAAAACTAAACATGTAGTATCGATGTAAATGTACTGACTATGAGAATGTAGTTATAATGAAGTTAACATGTCCTTTTTACTGCATAAGGAAGATGAGAAAAAACCCATGTCAAAACCCACATCATGAGAACAAAACCCATAAAACCATGGCCAAATTGCTGTTTTTCCAATTCCAACCAATTTGGAATGTTTACAGCTTCCCGCTTCATTAAATGGTGCTGTTAGAAAGTAGACATTTTTTCTATTTGAATGTGAATGGTAAAATAAAAATGTTATGGCTCTGTGAAGGCAGGGAGTAAAAAAAATGAAAATTAAAAGAAAAGAAAACAACTTCAAATCACTGTGTAAAGGGTTAATAGAAATACCAGGATAGTGGACAGTAATATACTATATAGTAATAAATACATTGTACTTCATCTGACAATATATTAGTTTTGTTTAGTCATAGTTTGATCCCATTCCAAATAAAATGTAACAAGATGCAAAAAGTAAGTTAAGGCAGAGGAGCAAACCAGCCTGCCTCAGCGTGCGGGCGGAGGTGAAAGTAGTCCATTGTGTAAGGCATAAATTAGCAAGTAAGCTGTAATTTCTGTCATCCAATGCTGTAATTCACTTTCTGATTAACCTCTTTGTAAATTGTGAATATTATATACAGCTTGATTGCCAAGTAGGGAAATTGGGAAATATTTCACAACAAGATCTTTATCACGGTCAATTAACATTGTTTTTATGGCTTGAAAATGATATTTTCAGATTATTTATGTTGCAAAAAAGGCTATTATTGTGTAATTCAAAGAACTGAATTTCTTCAATGTGTTTTAATATTTCAACTCTAAATCCAGGTGTTAACAGTCTCGGGTGACTCATTCTTACACAGTAGGCAACTAATAAAGTTACCATTGTCTGGATGCTTAGTCTGAACTTAACTGTAGACTTGCTCATCTTATTATTGTGTAAAGATTCCCAGTGATTTTATGAAGATTTAGACAAAAAACTGAAAATGATCAAACCTCAGTGATTTAATTTTTCAGTTTTGGGGATCCATTTCTCCGTTGCCTCATTACTAGTGTTGAGCGAGTACCTCTGTGCTCGTATGCTCGGGTGCTCTTGCCGAGCACTAGGGGTTGCTCGAGTGCTCGGCCGAGCACCCAAGCATAATGTTAGTTAATGGGACTAAACCAGGCACCCCCCGCTCGGAAGAGGGGAGGGTGTCTGGTTAATAGAAAAAGGTCAGAATCGTGACTTCTCCTCTTTTACTCCTTTCACTGGTAAGTGTATGCTAATTAACTGAATTTGTACGCATTAGCGTACAAATGCGTACGCATTAGTATACAAATTCGTACGCATTAGTGTACAAATCAATATTACAGTGTGGGGAAGAGACTTGAGCTCGGTGTTCTGCCAAACAGCGAGTTCGGCCGAGCATGCTTGCTCAACACTACTCATTACTGCTTTCTCAGATATAGAGGTGCCCGTACCTCTAAGCCAACAACATCTCCTGACATCTCCAACAACATTTCCTGACAGTAATGGGTGTTTTGTTATTGTGGCCACAAGACAATGAGGACCCTCGGTTATGGTCCTCCGAGTCAAAATTTTACTCTTGGCTCAATATGTCTGGAGATGTGTGGTGCAAGATCACCACCTTTTTTATAAAAAAAATATAAAAACAAGATTTTTTCTGTCATGGGCGGTCAATCCTAAGTGTGTCTATGCATTGTCACCCAGCGATTGTGTTGTGAATCTTGTGAATCAAAGGATTCCGTTAGCCTGTAGAAATATTGCATTGAATTTGTTTCGTGAGATATTGGAGTACTGAAAGAGGACCTTTCACTGGTCCTAACATTGCAATATTATTACCTGGCAGTGTAGGGCTTTATTAGGAGATGTCAGGGCACTTTTTCTTTTTCAGGTAGGCTGGTCCGTTCTCACACTGTGTGCCCTGTTCACTTTTGCCACCTTGTATGCTAATTAGCAGCATCTGTATAGCAAGGAGGAGATGGCCGGGTTTGTCAAGGGGCGTGTGCTGGCTGTGACCTACCATTTGTTTCGCCCCATAAGACTCCACTTTCCCTCCCCAAAATATCATTGTGTCTTATGTGGCAAATACTAAGGAGCGCTTCCATTATGGAAGCGCTCATTAGTACCGGAGGACCGTGGAGAGCTCCCCGGGCTCTGTACTGACCGCTTTCTGGTCTTCTGCTGTCTGCTGTGCACACAACGTGAGGGTCCATGCTGGGTCATGTCACAGCATAGCCGACAACAGGAATAAGAAGAAAGAGGACTGGAGCTGAGGAGCGGCGGCGTCAGGAGTAGGAGGCTAATATGAGGTTTCGAGCTGTCATGAGACATGGGGCTCATATGAAGTATGGAGGTTTCATCTGAGGTCTGATTGGGGATCATACACATTAGGTTCTGAGCTGAGGTCTGATTGCGCGTCAGATCTGAGGTCTTATTGGGGTCTTATTAACATTGGGGGTCTGATCTGAGGTCTGATTGAGGGTCTTTTAACACTAGGGGTCTGTTTGAAGGTCTGATCTGAGGTCTAATAAAAAATATATATATTTTTTAACAAATCTATTTTTATTTAAAATTTTGTGTTATATAGGGTACATTATTGCAAAGAGATTGAGTATAAACATACAATCGTAAAAGGTAACAATTCTCCAAAGTTGCATTTATTACATAAGTATTAGAGATGAGCGAGCATACTCGTCCGAGCTTGGTGCTCGTTCGAGCATTAGGGTACTCGTAAGTGCTCGCTGCTCGGACGAGTATCTCGCCATGCTCGAGGAAATAGCAACTTCCGCATCATGCTTTTTTGGCGCCTAAAAACACAGCCAATGACAAGCCAGGAGACTCTGCGGTACACCCAGCATCACGTGTGGCCCTTACATGTCGATAGCAGGGGTTGGCTGGCCTGATCAGGTGACCCTGGAATATACTACCGACTGGCCGAGGTGCTCGGCTCAGATGCCGTCTGGATGTCGTTAGGGATAGAGCTGCTGCCTTTCAGGGACAGTGTTAGGGCCTGCATTTAGTTGTCTGTTAGGCAGGGATCACCCACAAAGAACCCAACAGCAATTCTAAGGGCTAGAAGACATTTTTTTTTTTTTGTCACTTGGCTGGCTGGCACTAGTAGTGCAGCTATCGCCATATATAACCCCCTTTTTTTATCTTATATCTCAGTGATACAAATCCATTGCACACAGCAGTGTGGAACCATTCTGTGTGTCACAGTTCAGCACTGATTCACTCCAATCCATATACTGTCCAGGTGACACTTTCTGTACGTCACAGAATACAACCAAGTCATTTGCTACCAATATCATCTACAGCTTGATCCAGAAAACTCTCTGTGCGACATTTGTCTGGGTCGCAGACTAAATAGCCACCGTTAACAGGGTGTCAGTCAGTTCTACCATAGTTCCTGCACGTCACGTTCCCAAAAAAACAAAATATAAAAAAAAAATAAAAATTTTCAGTTGTTTTAGCTCAGTGATACAAATCCATTTTACTCAGTAACCTTTCTGTGTGTCACAGTTCAGTACACTAGCTCCCATCCGTATATACTGTCCAGGTGACACTTTCTGTACGTCACAGAATACAACCAAGACATTTGCTACCAATATCATCTACAGCTTGATCCAGAAAACTCTCTGTGCGACATTTGTCTGGGTCGCAGACTAAATAGCCACCGTTAACAGGGTGTCAGTCAGTTCTACCATAGTTCCTGCACGTCACGTTACCAAAAAAACAAAATTTTATAAAAATATAAAAAGACAAATATTAAAAAAAATTATTTTTTCAGTTGTTTTAGCTCAGTGATACAAATCCATTTTACTCAGCTGCGTGTAACCTTTCTGTGTTACAGTTCAGCACACTAGCTCCCATCCGTATATACTGTCCAGGTGACACTTTCTGTACGTCACACAATACAACCAAGTCATTTGCTACCAATATCATCTACAGCTTGATCCAGAAAACTCTCTGTGCGACATTTGTCTGGGTCGCAGACTAAATAGCCACCGTTAACAGGGTGTCAGTCAGTTCTACCATAGTTCCTGCACGTCACGTTCCCAAAAAAACAAAATTTTATAAAAAATATAAAAAAACAAATATTAAAAAAAAATATTTTTTCATTTGTTTTAGCTCAGTGATACAAATCCTTTTTACTCAGCTGCGTGTAATCTTTCTGTGTGTCACAGTTCAGTACACTAGCTCCCATCCGTATATACTGTCCAGGTGACACTTTCTGTACGTCACAGAATACAACCAAGTCATTTGCTACCAATATCATCTACAGCTTGATCCAGAAAACTCTCTGTGCGACATTTGTCTGGGTCGCAGACTAAATAGCCACCATTAACAGGGTGTCAGTCAGTTTTACCATAGTTCCTGCACGTCACGTTCCCCAAAAAAACAAAATTTATAAAAAATATAAAAGACAAATATTTTAAAAAAAATTATTTTTTCAGTTGTTTTAGCTCAGTGATACAAATCCATTTTACTCAGCTGCGTATAACCTTTCTGTGTGTCACAGTTCAGCACACTAGCTCCCATCCGTATATACTGTCCAGGTGACACTTTCTGTACGTCACACAATACAACCAAGTCATTTGCTACCAATATCATCTACAGCTTGATCCAGAAAACTCTCTGTGCGACATTTGTCTGGGTCGCAGACTAAATAGCCACCGTTAACAGGGTGTCAGTCAGTTCTACCATAGTTCCTGCACGTCACGTTCCCAAAAAAACAAAATTTTATAAAAAATATAAAAAAACAAATATTAAAAAAAATTATTTTTTCATTTGTTTTAGCTCAGTGATACAAATCCTTTTTACTCAGCTGCGTGTAGCCTTTCTGTGTGTCACATTTCAGTACACTAGCTCCTATCCGTATATATGTCCAGGTGACACTTTCTGTACGTCACAGAATACAACCAAGTCATTTGCTAGAAATATCATCTACAGCTTGATCCAGAAAACTCTCTGTGCGACATTTGTTTGGGTCGCAGACTAAATAGCCACCGTTAACAGGGTGTCAGCCAGTTCTACAATAGTTTCTGCACGTCACGTTCCCAAAAAAACAAAATTTTATAAAAAATATAAAAAGACAAATATTAAAAAAAAAAAATTTTTTTCAGTTGTTTTAGCTCAGTGATACAAATCCATTTTACTCAGCTGTTTGTAACCTTTCTGTGTGTCACAGTTCAGTACACTAGCTCCCATCCGTATATACTGTCCAGGTGACACTTTCTGTACGTTACAGAATACAACCAAGTCATTTGCTACCAATATCATCTACAGCTTGATCCAGAAAACTCTCTGTGCGACATTTGTCTGGGTCGCAGACTAAATAGCCACCGTTAACAGGGTGTCAGTCAGTTCTACCATAGTTCTTGCACGTCACGTTCCCAAAAAAACAAAATAAAAAAAAAAATATTTTTTCAGTTGTTTTAACTCATTGATACAAATCCTTTTTTACTTCAGCTGTGTGTAACCTTTCTGTGTGTC
>ONZH01026453.1:0-30786 GCA_900303285.1 Rhinella marina | reverse complement strand
ATCTGATTGGGGGTCTTATTAACATTGGGGGTCCAGAGCCTGAGATCTGATTGGGGGTCTTTCTTGAACATTGGGGGGTCAGAGCTGAGATCATTGGGGTCAGAGCTGAGATCTGATTGGGGGTGAGATCTCAGAGATCTGATTGGGGGTCTTCTAACAATTGGGGGTCAGAGCTGAGATCTGATTGGGGGTCAGAGCTGAATCTAAAGTCTGATTGGGGGTCAGAGCTGAGCGAGATCTTATTAACATTGGGGGTCAGAGCTGAGGGCTTTTTTTTCTTTTTTTTTGCCTTTATACTTTAGGTGCGTCTTATAGGGCGAAAAATATGGTAAATATCTACAAAACAAATAGAGTAAATGTAATCAGGGTTCCTCACACCTGGTGTTACCTAGACAAAGCGGACCTCTGGATGGCGCTGTTTACACATGCATATAACAGCAGAGCAATATCTATATTATAAAAATCAATGTCCTCTACAGACATCCAAACACCTGAATATGACGCAGAGGTACACCGGGCGTCTGGGAAGGTTCTCCCGATGCACTTGCTCACTGTCGTTTCCTATTATCAGCCACCACGTCAGTTTCTCCGTCCTCTACAGGCATCCAAACGTCTAAACCAGGGACGTTCAAACTGCGGCCCTCCAGATGTTGTAAAACTACAACTCCCACAATACCCTACAGCAGGGCATTGTGGGAGTTGTAGTTTGGCAACAGCTGGAGGGCCACAGGTTGAGCATTCCTGGTTTCAAATATTTGACCCCAAATTTGGCACCTAGATATAATGAGTGTCTGGGAAGGATTTCGGAAAGGTCCCGAGTCACTCGCTCACTGCTGCTCTCTATTAACCCGAGTTCGGCACCAAAGTCTCGTGAGACTTCACAAAGTAATAACCGGCTCATCGCTCCGTACAGGATTACAACGAAGTTCCTAGTAACCGCTATATACGGTACAGTTATGGGAATTTCACTGAGTTACTAAACGCTCTTGGGAGTAGCTTTATATTGTAACTGTGTAACTATAACTATTGTTGTCCCGGTCTCTCTGTAAGGGTTAATACTTTTTGTTCCATTATATCTCCGTATATTATTGCCACTTATCTTTCATCCGCTGCCTCTTGTGTCTCATTTATTACATCCAGACCCAATAAGAGGGTGAATTATATATAATAACTTCTTACAGATGGATCTGGTAGAAATCCAACAGGCTCCGTCACAGGACTTCTCCGATCAGTTTAGCTGTTAAGTATTCAGAGGGTTAACTGCCGGGGTATATAGGGTACAGCCAGGGGGCGTTGCTAGGGTCTCAAAAGATTCGGGACCCAAGCCCCAATAAATATGGCCACGTTCTCTATGTCGACCCTCGCCCCACCCCTGCTATACAGCAGCACATACCTCACATCCAGGGCCTCCAGGTGACGTCTCCTCTGATGTAGATCTTCTCATCATCTTCTCCATTCGGTCCGGACATCTTCTCTCAGCCTCGTCTCTGCAGAGTGTGATACACAGACATCTCAGCTTCCTCACATTTCTATCATCATCCCCAACCTGGAGACCCCACAGTGTTATCTTGCTGCTCGCTGTGCCCCCCAATACCCCCAAATACTATCCTGGAGAAATAATACTGCCCCCATAGTAATAAAGCCCCCCTATTGTTCCCCCAGTGGTAATCAAGCTCTCTACAGACCCCTCAGTAGTAATAATGCCCCCCATAGTGCTCTTAGTAGAAATAAGGTAGATCTATAAATCCCTCCTATAGAGCCCCCAGTAGTAATAAGAAGATCTAATGTCCCCTGGATTTATAATACCCCTACAGTGCCCCCAGTATTTATATCGCTCCCCCTACTGTTATAATGCTCGCTGTAGTTATATTCCTCCCTTTAGTGTCCTCAGAAATTATTCCTCAGCCCCTCCATCATACAGTCCCATGTAAATAAAGCTATTTCCCTCCATCCGCAGTAGAGTCCTGTGTAAATAACATCACACCATCTCTCCAGCCCCCTCCAATATACAGTCCCATGTAAATAACATCCCTCTCTATCTACAGCCCCCTCCAAATAACATCATTCCCACACATAGCTGCCTTCAAAATACAGTCCCATATAAATAACATCACTCCACCCCACAGTCCCATGTAGATACCATAAACCTGCCCTCAGCCACCTCCAACATGCAGTCCCATGTAAATAACAGAACCCTGCCCAAGTCACCTCCAACACAAAGTCCCATGATAACATTCCTCCCTTCTGCCCTAACATACAGTCCCAGTTAAATAACCACAACTCCCAGCATCCCTCTGCTTCTCCCTTCACTTACCTCTTCTGATGTAGCAGAGCTCACTGCAGCTTTTTCCTCACAATTCTCCTCTTCAGTTTAGAAGACAGGAGTTGAAAAGGACCTGCGATTATGTCAGTCATGTGACCAGTACCAGTAAGATTGGACGGCACTGATCACATGACCTGTGATGTCATCACAGGTCCTTCATATCTTGCAGTGTGTTAGATTCAATTGTACTGCTGTCCTGAGGACGGCAATACAATTGTATCTGTCCAACAGGCAGGACATTGGGGGTCTGGGAGAAAACATCAGGGGCCCAGGCCCCGAATGTTTTAGCCTAGCAACACCCCTGGGTACAGCAATTCCGGAGGCCCCCTTACGATAAATCCAATAACCACACAGTCAGACCCGCGCTTCATACTTGGGCAGCGCCAGGACTTCTAGTATCACATATACATACAATGAACGGGTCTTGCGGGAGATTGGTGACCCTGTCGTCAGTTTCCAGGATGGATATGAACTCTCCCTATTATTACCTGACACAAGCCAACAACGCCCTGGTGACCTCATGCATCGGGTGTTCACCCCAAAAATGGCGCCCTATCTGGAACTCTCCATTTCTAGGAGACATAGAGATTATCCAATAAGAGGAGAATACAGACACTCCAAATGGGAGTCAATACTTACAGGGACGTTACCCCTAAGAGGACTATTCTCCCCTTTCTGTATCTATTCCCACACAGACACAGCCGGCTACGAAAGACTGGAGGGAGGTGTGATTCTGGGGAGCAGGATGCTCGGCCTTGGTAAAGTTGAGTAAATCGGCTGAAGGGGGAGGAGCCTGAGAGGCCGGAGCTCATATACTAAATGTCACTGGGTGCTGGTAATGAGGGGCAGATGGGTCCCTGAGCGCTGGGCTCCGAGCCAAGGTCCTCTCCTCCAGCAGAACAGTCTCCATATTTTCTTCTAGTAAAGCCCATTTCCATTCCTCCCCTGCCTGTCACCCTAATAAAAAGTGGGGTGTCGCCCTAATACTATGGATGAGCGATGAAAGAGCCGAACTCGATTCATTCACTGACTTCGTTTTAATGCTGTACAGAGACCAGCATTAATATGTATGGGCTGAGCGGAGGCTTGTGAGGATTCAGTGAAGAACTTCAGCCTTCAATTCTACAACTTCATTTTAAAACACGAATCCAAAGTCGTCTTCAGCAGCAAGGTACCAGTCAGCACCAAAGTCGTCTTCAGCAGCGAGGTACCAGTCAGAACCAAAGTCATCTTCAGCAGCGAGGTACCAGTCAGCACCAAAGTCGTCTTCAGCAGCGAGGTACCAGTCAGCACCAAAGTCGTCTTCAGCAGCGAGGTACCAGTCAGCACCAAAGTCGTCTTCGGCAGCGAGGTACCAGTCAGCACCAAAGTCGTCTTCGGCAGCGAGGTACCAGTCAGCACCAAAGTCGTCTTCGGCAGCGAGGTACCAGTCAGCACCAAAGTCGTCTTCAGTAGCGAGGTACCAGTCAGCACCAAAGTAATCTTCGGCAGCGAGGTACCAGTCAGCACCAAAGACGTCTTCAGCAGCGAGGTACCAGTCAGCACCAAAGTCGTCTTCAGCAGCGAGGTACCAGTCAGCACCAAAGTCGTCTTCAGCAGCAAGGTACCAGTCAGCACCAAAGTCGTCTTCAGCAGCGAGGTACCAGTCAGCACCAAAGTCGTCTTCAGCAGAGAGGTACCAGTCAGCACCAAAGTCGTCTTCAGCAGCGAGGTACCAGTCAGCAGCAAAGTCGTCTTCAGCAGCGAGGTACCAGTCAGCAGCAAAGTCGTCTTCAGCTGCGAGGTACCAGTCAGCACCAAAGTCGTCTTCAGCAGCGAGGAACCAGACAGCACCAAAGTCTTCTTCGGCTGCGAGGTCATCTTCAGATTGCTGTTTTAAAATGTTTTTTAAACTTGTAGAATCGAAGGTCGAACTTCTTCACCGAATTTCACATCCGTGCAGCCCATACATTTCAATGCTGTACAGAGAGGGGTCAGAGTTCGGATCTTGGATCACTCCCAGTGACCTAATACCTGATATCCACGGTAAGCACCGATGCTCAGCAGAATTCCAGAGGACCCTCCGGGGGCCCCGACTCTGATCCAATAGTGGGACCCAAATTTCCAGGAGAAAAAAAAATACAGTTGGAGCCACAGTTGGAGCCGGTCACTAGGCCCCTAGGGTCAGTTTTTTAAATGCTGGGGACAACACCTCCCATCTGGAGGACACGCCCCGCACACATATAGCCGCGCCTATAGGTTCCCAAAGATCCAGCAAAGCGTCTTTATCTAGAAAAGCACAAGATTAAACTCTGCTAAATAAGAAGCTGCACTGGGCTGAGTGGTCAGGGAAGGGTTAACTTACCAAATACACAGGAGGTGCGGGCGGACCGGAGGGAGACGTAGAACCACGCACCCCAGCATGCCCAGACCCTAACATCGGACAGCTACAACTCCCAGCATGCGCACACCCTAACAGCAGAGGACTACAACTCCCAGCATGCGCACACCCTAACAGCAGAGAACTACAACTCCCAGCATGCCCAGACCCTAACAGCAGAGAACTACAACTCCCACCATGCCCAGACCCTAACAGCAGACAACTACAACTCCCAGCATGTTCATACCCCAACAGCAGAGAACTACAACTCCCAGCATGTTCATACCCTAACAGCAGAGAACTACTACTTTCAGCATATCCAGACCCTAACAGCAGAGAACTACAACTCCCAGCATGCCCAGACCCTAACAGCAGACAACTACAACTCCCAGTATGTCCAGACCCTAACAGTAGACAACTACAACTCCCAGCATGTTCATACCCTAACAGCAGACAACTATAACTCCCAGCATGTTCATACCCTAACAGCAGAGAACTACAAATCCCAGCATGTACAGACCCTAACAGCAGAGAACTACAACTCCCAGCATATCCAGACCCTAAAAACACACAACTACAACTCCCAGCACATCCAGACAATAAATGTTTTATTTTTTTTTTTGTAAGGCCGAGGTATGTGCTTTTTACACCTGTGCAACTAAATCGTGCAGAGTGTCACACAAAAACATGCACAAGGTCCATCGCAGGCCCTCAGCGTAATAGAAGAGTCCCCCATAAACCTTTCTTAGTTCCTCCGGCCCAGAAGCCGAGGGTACGCCAAATCTGTGCTCCGCCCTTCACCTAGGCTGCCACCCAGGGCGTCAGCACAGAGCTTCACCAGCTAGGTCTGGACTCTCCCCGGAGGGACTCAGCCCGGATTACAAAAATTCCTCTTCCTTACGCCAGACCTGACAAAGAATAGAGGAGTGTGCGCTCAAAATGTGAGAAAGTGAAGTGCAAATGTGCCCTCAGACCCCAGAGTCACCACTCCTGGGGCACTTCTACTTAAAACATCTCCCGGCCTAGATTCGTTGGTCACTAATGGCCCAAGCCATACACCGTAGGGATGCCGTGTGGTTCTCTGCCTCACATTCTGGTGGACCGATCCAGCCTCCAGAGATGATAAGAAAAGATACTACACTTCATCTTAGCCAAACAATAACAGCAGAGCAATACAACTCCGAGCCAAGATAACTGTTAAAGGGGCTATTAATTAATAATATTTTGTGGAATATTATCAATTAATATTCATAATTAGGCGTGACTGGCTCTCGCTAGCTCCGCCTATTTATTTCCTTTACTGAAGTCCGTTCCCTGCACTGTGTACTGAACTGTACTATGGCAGCTACACAAAAGACAATGTATACAGTATTTAAATAATAAAAAGATTTATTACAAAATACTAAAAGTCTACAGTCTAATTATTAGACTATATCTATATATATTTATATTGGTGTATATAAATATATATACATATAGCCGCACAACAATACAATAACACAACCTCAGTATAAAAACTCAACTACACTGCACAATCCCACTTAATTCCACCCACAATCTATCTAAACACATACACACTCAGAAATACATGTAATTACAGCAGTACCCTCCCAAGCCTACTGCTAGCTGTCCCTAAAAGTGGTTACAGGGGTTATAGGGGAATGCAAGGGGTTATCTGCAGTGATAAGGCACTGCAGGGGTCAGGAATTCGGGGTAACAGGGAGTTCCAGGGGTACTTAGCCAGTCTCTGTTTCTGGAGGGGCTGCTTGGCTTCCTTCCTCTGTGGTGATGAGTCCCCTCTCCTTGTGGTGGTGAAAGCTCCTCCCTCCTGAGTAGTGGGGGGAAGGTGGCTTTCCATATGGCAGATGTGTGGATGGCCTATGCTATAAAAACAGGTTTAGCAAGTCACCAACTGCTTGATTGGGGTCTCCACACAATGACACCAGATATCAATCAGGTGTAATAAACCTTTACAATGCAAGGCCTTGGCCTGGAGGAGACCAACACCCGTGTTCATAGCAACCCATGCTGTGAACAGCTGATACCAGAGGTGTGTGACAAAGGGTAGATGATCAATCCTCTGTGCCCGAAACTGTCATCAGGGCGGCGTCTCCCTCCTGCAAGCGCGCTGGTATGTGCCTCCAGGGGGATGCAGGGTGGAGGGGCAGTTTATATGTATATAGATAAATGCATATAAAACTGGGGCATATATACATGTATCTATATACATTAGGAGCAACTGGGGGCACAATATAATATATATAGGGGGCATCATGCATCAGAGGGCACCACACATTGGGGCATATCTGGAGACCCACAGATACATATATAGAAAGCCCATATATAGATATAAATGTATATGCATGCCTCATTAAGGGGGCATGCCTACATATACATATACACACATACATACCAGCACTTCCTTCTACAATAACAGTGAGGACTATCAAGTCTCTACTTCTATATATAAAGCTCCGGAGCCCCATGTAATGTCACATGACCATCACCAAAAGCCTTTCTCCACAATTTATACTCCTTACTATTGAGCCACGCCCCTTCATGCACTGATATTGACATCATCACAGGTCTTTCAGCTATTATACTCTCAACTGCTGAGCTCCACCCCCTGCACTGATCACATGACAATGACATCACCCCAGGTCCTTCAGCTCTGGCAGTGCAGCAGATACTGGGCAGGTCCTGGTCGGTAGTCAGGGCTCTTGTTCTCTCTGGTATCAGCCATTTCTCCAGCCTGCAGGTAAGATGAGCTGTGAGGAGACAGTGTGGTGGAGAGCTCAGACATGTCACCTCTGGAGATTCTCCTCCATTACACACAAGGAATCCTTCTCCGCTCCTCAGCTTAGTATGATGGGGGGAGTAGTAGTGGGGATAGTGGGAGTTGTCATCATTCTCTGGCCCCTGACTGTCCTGGTGAGGGGCCCCTGCATCCAGGAGGAGAATGAATGGAGCAGGGGCCCGGCCTGAGCTCAGCTCTCTCCAGTCTCTTCTCTAGGAGTTCTGGACACAGCTGAGCACAGCCCAGAGGTGGGACCTGCATCTATCAGACATTTATCTCCTGTGGAGCCACCAGAAATCTCCATGTTGGGGCCCCTGGAATCCATGTGTTGGGGCTCTGAGAAGCGGGGCCCCTCCAGGCTCAGGAAGTGCGGTTCTGGAGGTGACATCTGGTCTTGTCCCCTGGATGATTTCCTCTCCTCTTCTCATAAAGGCGCCTGCAGTACTAGAAGCCTCCAGCTCCTCCAGTTCTCTCCTCTTCTCCTGAATGACCACCAAGGATGGACAGGAAGGAGATCAGAAGAAGAATATTAGACCTCACCTTGGAGATCATCTCCCTGCTGAGCGGAGAGGTAAACTTTTCTAGATTTCTCTCCTCTTTTATTGTATTCTGTAACAAGTCAGACATCGGGAAGGAGAATCCATCATAGGAAGTGATAGGAAGAGTCCAGGGTCCTGTAGAACGGCCTCCAGACCTTCCAAGTGATGGAGAACCTGAAGATCAGCCCCCAATATGGTGAGTGATGTGTCATGTGACCAGTGACCAATAGTCATGTTGTAGGAGCCATGAGAAGGTAAGTAGGCACGTTGTACCCAGGAGGAAAGGGCCGGAGGAGAGCACATGGCCCCTGAAGGGTTTATTCCCTAAGTGTCTCTCTCCATCCACAGGAGTACACAATAGTGAAGAAGACATCGGGGGACTGTGTGACTCCCATCATCCATCTCCAGGAGTCAGGAGGGCGGAGCAGGACCCCTCACCCCATCACAGAGCCTCACCCCCTGATACATGAGCAGAAGATCCTAGAACTCACCCACAAGATGATGGAGCTGCTGACTGGAGAGGTGACACTGCTGGGAATGCTGGGAAATTCTCCAGTAACAGCACTGGAGGGGTCTGGGTGATGACGGTGTCATTGTGTTGTCAGGTTCCTATAAGGTGTCAGGATGTCACTGTCTATTTCTCCATGGAGGAGTGGGAGTATATAGAAGGACACAAGGATCTGTACAAGGAGGCCATGATGGAGGAGCCCCAGCCTCTTATATCACAAGGTAAGAGCCGTCATGTGCAGTGTATACACGTGTGTGCAGTGATATGTAATGGAGGAGCACCAGCCTCTTATATCACAAGGTAAGAGCCGCTATGTGCAGAGTATACACGTGTGTGCAAGTGATATGTAATGGAGGAGCCCCAGCCTCTTATATCACAGGGTAAGATCCGTCATGTGCAGTGTATACACGTGTGTGCAGTGATATGTAATGGAGGAGCCCCAGCCTCTTATATCACAGGGTAAGAGCCGTCATGTGCAGTGTATACACGTGTGTGCAGTGATATGTAATGGAGGAGCACCAGCCTCTTATATCACAAGGTAAGAGTCGTCATGTGCAGTGTATACTCGTGTGTGCAGTGACATGTAATGGAGGAGCCCCAGCCTCTTATATCACAAGGTAAGAGCCGTCATGTGCAGTGTATACACGTGTGTGCAGTGATATGTAATGGAGAAGCACCAGCCCTCTTATATCACAAGGTAAGAGCCGTCATGTGCAGTGTATACACGTGTGTGCAGTGATATGTAATGGAGGAGCACCAGCCTCTTATATCACAAGGTAAGAGCCGTCATGTGCAGTGTATACACGTGTGTGCAGTGACATGTAATGGAGGAGCACCAGCCTCTTATATCACAAGGTAAGAGCCGTCATGTGCAGTGTATACACGTGTGTGCAGTGACATGTAATGGAGGAGCACCAGCCTCTTATATCACAAGGTAAGAGCCGTCATGTGCAGTGTATACACGTGTGTGCAGTGACATGTAATGGAGGAGCACCAGCCTCTTATATCACAAGGTAAGAGCCGTCATGTGCAGTGTATACACGTGTGTGCAGTGATATGTAATGGAGGAGCACCAGCCTCTTATATCACAGGGTAAGAGCCGTCATGTGCAGTGTATACACGTGTGTGCAGTGATATGTAATGGAGGAGCACCAGCCTCTTATATCACAAGGTAAGAGCCGTCATGTGCAGTGTATACACGTGTGTGCAGTGATATGTAATGGAGGAGCACCAGCCTCTTATATCACAAGGTAAGAGCCGTCATGTGCAGTGTATACACGTGTGTGCAGTGACATGTAATGGAGGAGCACCAGCCTCTTATATCACAAGGTAAGAGCCGTCATGTGCAGTGTATACACGTGTGTGCAGTGACATGTAATGGAGGAGCACCAGCCTCTTATATCACAAGGTAAGAGCCGTCATGTGCAGTGTATACACGTGTGTGCAGTGACATGTAATGGAGGAGCACCAGCCTCTTATATCACAAGGTAAGAGCCGTCATGTGCAGTGTATACACGTGTGTGCAGTGATATGTAATGGAGGAGCACCAGCCTCTTATATCACAGGGTAAGAGCCGTCATGTGCAGTGTATACACGTGTGTGCAGTGATATGTAATGGAGGAGCACCAGCCTCTTATATCACAAGGTAAGAGCCGTCATGTGCAGTGTATACACGTGTGTGCAGTGATATGTAATGGAGGATCACCAGCCTCTTATATCACAAGGTAAGAGCCGTCATGTGCAGTGTATACACGTGTGTGCAGTGACATGTAATGGAGGAGCCCCAGCCTCTTATATCACAAGGTAAGAGCCGTCATGTGCAGTGTATACACGTGTGTGCAGTGACATGTAATGGAGGAGCACCAGCCTCTTATATCACAAGGTAAGAGCCGTCATGTGCAGTGTATACACGTGTGTGCAGTGACATGTAATGGAGGAGCCCCAGCCTCTTATATCACAAGGTAAGAGCCGTCATGTGCAGTGTATACACGTGTGTGCAGTGACATGTAATGGAGGAGCACCAGCCTTTTATATCACAAGGTAAGAGTCGTCATGTGCAGTGTATACACGTGTGTGCAGTGACATGTAATGGAGGAGCACCAGCCTGTTATATCACAAGGTAAGAGCCGTCATGTGCAGTGTATACACGTGTGTGCAGTGATATGTAATGGAGGAGCACCAGCCTGTTATATCACAAGGTAAGAGCCGTCATGTGCAGTGTATACACGTGTGTGCAGTGATATGTAATGGAGGAGCACCAGCCTCTTATATCACAAGGTAAGAGCCGTCATGTGCAGTGTATACACGTGTGTGCAGTGATGTGTAATGGAGGAGCACCAGCCTCTTATATCACAAGGTAAGAGCCGTCATGTGCGGTGTATACACGTGTGTGCAGTGATATGTAATGGAGGAGCACCAGCCTCTTATATCACAAGGTAAGAGCCGTCATGTGCAGTGTATACATGTGTGTGCAGTGATATGTAATGGAGGAGCACCAGCCTCTTATATCACAAGGTAAGAGCCGTCATGTGCAGTGTATACACGTGTGTGCAGTGACATGTAATGGAGGAGCACCAGCCTCTTATATCACAAGGTAAGAGCCGTCATGTGCAGTGTATACACGTGTGTGCAGTGACATGTAATGGAGGAGCACCAGCCTCTTATATCACAAGGTAAGAGCCGTCATGTGCAGTGTATACACGTGTGTGCAGTGACATGTAATGGAGGAGCACCAGCCTCTTATATCACAAGGTAAGAGCCGTCATGTGCAGTGTATACACGTGTGTGCAGTGACATGTAATGGAGGAGCCCCAGCCTCTTATATCACAAGGTAAGAGCCGTCATGTGCAGTGTATACACGTGTGTGCAGTGACATGTAATGGAGGAGCACCAGCCTCTTATATCACAAGGTAAGAGCCGTCATGTGCAGTGTATACACGTGTGTGCAGTGACATGTAATGGAGGAGCACCAGCCTTTTATATCACAAGGTAAGAGTCGTCATGTGCAGTGTATACACGTGTGTGCAGTGACATGTAATGGAGGAGCACCAGCCTGTTATATCACAAGGTAAGAGCCGTCATGTGCAGTGTATACACGTGTGTGCAGTGATATGTAATGGAGGAGCACCAGCCTCTTATATCACAAGGTAAGAGCCGTCATGTGCAGTGTATACACGTGTGTGCAGTGACATGTAATGGAGGAGCACCAGCCTCTTATATCACAAGGTAAGAGCCGTCATGTGCAGTGTATACACGTGTGTGCAGTGACATGTAATGGAGGCCATGTATTCTCCACAGATGGATCCAGGAGGAGATGTCCCCGTCCTCTGTATTCCCAGGACTGTCCAGAGGAGAAGGTCCCAGAGAACCCTCAGGTAGATGGAGCTGAGCCCTATACACATCTATATAGGGGGGTCATAGATTGTGGGGGTCTCTTATGTGGATCTGTTAGATTTCCCACCTGTCTGCTGTATTGTACTGAATTGTTACAGATGACAAATCAGGGAGAAGATCTGACTGATATTAAAGTGGAGGATGAAGAAGAGAGGATGATGGGCGATCCCCCGTGTAAGAGTGAGGTGGAGGAGGACATTCCAGGAGATGTCACCACAGGTAAGGAATCAGGAATGGAGAAGGTGATGTCAGAGGTTTTTCAGGAGAGGCTCCACCTTAGAGCTCCAGTACAGCAGCGCTCCGGGCAGTGACCCCTGTGTTATGTTCAGGAGCGGAGGGAGCGGTGACTACACATAGACATCATCTCCAGGATCTTCTGTCAGTCCTGTCATGCACTCAGTTTAGCTTCATGTTTTGAGGTGCTCCAGCTGTATCGGCAGGAGAATCAGAGTGCTGGTCACATGACACAGCTGAGGACCTGAGGGGAGCAGATAACTCACAGCCACCGGTAAGAAGATTACCGTCACTACAATTCTCATCATGTACCTTTATAATGGATCAGAGAATAAACATTTTGTGGGAGTCTTTCTGTAAAGCACCATGATCGATGCTGATGAAGCAGGTGAATGGCTTCAGGTCCCTTTCGCACGTCCAGCCTGGAGACTATAAGGGTGATTTCACATGAACACAATTCTGTGTCTTCCATACGGCGTATCTCTATTTAAGTTCCAAGGTAAGTGGTTTATCGGAACTGGACCCAAGTTCGGGAAATGTTTTTTTACAGTAAAAATAAATTTTTGAAGTTATTACCCGAAGTCTCACGAGACTCATCTGAGCCATAGTAATGGGTGGCAGTGGGAGAAAACAACTTTTATTAGTACTGAACGGTCGTAGTCTAAAATTAGTCTATTTCATCTATTTCATTTAATGTTTGTGTGTGTCGCTGCGGAGAGAAAGTCAATGCAGCTGACAGAAGTTGATTTTTACCTTCATTTTTTTCAATCCCCATTGGCTGCGGAGTGAGAGGGGGTGTGACCTGACCGGGTCGGGGGCGAGGTTTAGCGGGACCTTTGGGGGGTGCTTTTAAGTCGTTCTTTTGAGGGTGGCCTGAATTACAGGTCATTGCCATGGTAATTTTTGAGGAAACACAGTGGGTAGCAGTGGAAGAAAACATCGCTTTGCACGGTTATATTTAATCTATTTCAGTTGATGTTTGTGTGTGTCTCATTGCAGAGAGAAAATAATCACTTACAAATTAGACCCTGACACCAGTGAGGGCTTCTTTATAGTGTTTATTTTTACATATAGTCATTTGACTAGTAATAGCCCATCTTCACTTGTGTCACTATTTGTGCTGATAAGACGTAACCTTTATTACATCTATTAAAACCATATATTTAGTGTTCAATAAACCCTTTTTAAAATTAGCAGTGTTGTGGCATCTATTGTACTGGCTGTTGCTGGTGTCTATGGTAGGCTGGCACCGCGCGCTGGCTCCAGACTCTTCCCAAGAGACACTATCCCTGCCTATATTTATTCTTCCTACGTGCAGCGTACATTGATGTCACACACTGACATTTAAAATCTTTCCCTCAAACGCTGCCCCCCGACATGTTTCGCCACATCCGTGGTTAATATCCTTTACCCATGTGAAGCAATCAATCGGCGGTACTGGTGTAAATGACAACCCTTTTCTTATTAGGTTTTCATGTTCCGAATCGAGAATAGTTTTTGATATGTTGACAATTTGTAATTCATCGCTTGATATTTTAGTGGCTACGTTTTCTGTTGTTGATATTCCCATTTGTCCCGGTCTCTCAATTGGATTCCTGGTACTAAAATATGCTGTAGTCTGAGGAAACATTTCTGCATGTTCTTCCTGTCTGACTCGTCCTCTATTGTTGATACTGGTGTTTGTTCTATCTTCTTTGCGGTGGACCTGCCTTATTTTTAGCTTTTCTCTTAGCACCTGTTCTAAAATGATAATTGCTACCCTCTGATTCACAGTACAGCGATATAGAAATATAGAAATATATACTTTATTATTTTCACAAATTAAAATAAAAAAATAAAAAGTATCACCATGTACATAATGATAGTGGATAGGCCACACTCCTGGTAACTGACCAAACAACGTGAGCACAGGAGCAGTAACACCACCGGTTAAACGCTATAACATGACAGTGCAAGATAAGTGTAAGGAACCAAAGTACATAATAATTAAGACAAATGCATCCCCGACGCGCGTTCCGCCTTATCACTTCATCAGGAGGAATGATGTTAGGTCACCAAACAACCTATAAATACCCACCTAACTGTCTCAAATGGCCTTCACCTGACTATCATTGTCACGCCGTATCACCGGAAGTGACATCATCATAGTGACCCTCACTGCACTGAGTATACAAACTATATCTAAAAGAAAATATAGATGATGATAAGAGTAAATTAATCTCCATAGATCAGGGGATGCCATGAGTAAAATAATCAGAGATTACAAGAACTAAAACGCTAAGACAGTTGTAATGTATCTCGGAAATGAGGTGCCGGACGTGCCGCTGCGTATCAAGCTGGAACACAAGCCGGACCCAGCATATCTGCGTACACATATATAAAAATAGCGTATGAACCATTAAAGTAACCATTCGCTCCCACTAGGACGGCATCAATGTCAATCTTGGAGGAACATATACTTAAATAAGTGTACAACCACCATACAAAGCTATAAATAATATAAATACCCTAATCAAAATCCATGCCCATAGTATAAACAATACATTCAAGTTCAATAAATCAATCAAAACCAAAATCATGCATATGACAAAACACAAAACGGAAAAAGTGAAAAACAAACAAAATGGTGAATCAGTGCACACGTGCAGAAGTGAAGTGCAATCAGACACAAAATGTGAGGTAATACATAAAATACCCCAAAAATCATTATTATGTTAACACAATTGTCCCTACACATATCTCTATCAAAAGAGTAGACGCATCGCTCTATAGAGGGTCTGGATCATATATGATGGTATCATGCATCCGGCAATCTAATAATTCTCTGTGGGTCGCGGATAACAGATATAATGTCCCAGATGCATCGCCATATTCCAAATGGCACCCGTACGTATTTTAATATTCTCCGTCCCTTAGTTCATCTTCACCATAGTCTTATCATTCCATATATGTATCCATCAACAAAAAGCCAAATATCATACTCTGATTTCCAACAGTAGCCAATCAGGTATCTGGTGTTGTGGTCACTAAGAAAAGAAGAAAACACTTAAAGGGGTTCTCCGGGAATTAAGAAAATGAAAATACTTAAATATTACTTTATTATAAATATATTCCCAATATATAGATTCAGATAAAGATCTTATCTGTATTCAGGATCATAATCCCTGATGAGCAGAGAGGAGGATGAGGCAGCTCTTTAGCTCAGTGTTGTGAAGTAACTTGTCCTCCTGTGTGATTAGGACAGGTTCTGTGTGTACAGATAGGACGGCGGCCATTTTATTTTACCTAATCATTCCTCCCCCGACATAACGAGTCATTATAACTAATGAAATGTATTTGGGAATATATTTATAATAAAGTAATATTTACATATTTTCATTTTCTTCATTCCTGGAGAACCCCTTTAATTACTAATAGTCTGTACAGTAACCAAATACAGAGGTAATAGAGACTCTCAAAAAAGGTGGGTATAAATATATAAATACATAACATTAAAACCATACACCATAAGTGCGTCAAGACCCCGGGCAGAGAGTCAACCAACCATGAGCCAATCCCAATTCTACAAAAAGGGGGCAAAGCTAAGACTTTCATTTAAGCCAAAGTTACAATCCAACGTACCTCTCTTTGGGCTTACAGTTATTTCCATTTTCCACCACGGATGTTGACCATGATCGTATCGATTCCCTTCACCTTCAGAAGGGCTCCATCACACCCATGATGCAACTTGAAGTGACGAGGAATTGTTTTCAAGCTATTTATATCCTGTTCTTCTTTGGCTGCGTAAATGCCTAAAACGTGCTCCTTGGTTCTTTTTTTTGAGCTCCCTGGTGGTTAAACCGACGTACAGAAGATCACAGGGACAGCTCGCGATATAAATAACTCCTGTGGTATTGTAAGATAGAAAATTCTCTCTTACCACTTGAATCCGAAATGTAGTAGCCCGTGTTATATTTGAGCAAGCTGCACAGCCACCGCACGGTCGACATCCCCACTTAGGGCCTCTGCAACCAAAAGCCCCTTCAGGTTTTAAGCCCACATAGGGGCTCTTTGTTAATATATCCTTCAAGTTCTTCTCTTTCCTGAAAGTAATTGGCGGTGACGTGGGTAGATACCGTCTCAGAACATCATCTGAGCGTAAAATCCCCCAGTACTTAGTCATAATGCGTCTTACTTCATTATGTCCTTGATTGTACGCTGTAACGAATCTCATCAGTCCACTATCCACTGTGATCCTCTCCTTTCTAGATGAATAAATCCGTCTAATGAATAGCCCCGTCTAATAGATCGTTCATCATATCCCTTATTCCTGAATCGATCTCGTAGATCCCTTGCTTGTATCTCAAAGTCTCTCCTTCGAGCAAATCCTTTTTATCCGAGGGAATTGTCCAGTCGGAATACTTGAAATTAATCTCCGAGGGTGAGAGGAAGTAATAGGCTATTAACAGATGTTTTCTTTCTGAATCAAACCATGATCATCCACTTCTAGCCTAAGATCCAGAAAGTCCAAATCTGTTCTGTCCGCCTTGTAAGTTAGTCTGATATTGAGATCATTCCTGTTCAAGATCTCCATAAATTCTTCTAGTTCATCCACGGATCCCTGCCAGATGATAAGAATATCATCAATAAAGCGGCCTCAAAAATGGACCCGCTCTATTAATTTAACAGGCTCCGTCAAGAAAATCCTCCTCTCCCACAGCCCCAGGAACAAATTAGCATACGAGGGTGCACAAGACGCCCCCATAGCTGTTCCCTGGAGCTGCAGGTAGAAGGATTCCTTAAATACAAAGAAATTATGGTGGAGAGCAAAGTTCAACAAATCAATAATCAAATTACCAAACTCAGCATTCAATTCAGAGGAGGAGAGGAAGTGTTGGACCGCTCGTCGTAACCCATCTTCATGCTGTATAGAGGTGTAAAGTGACTCTACGTCACACGTCACTAGAGTCATATCTGCTTCCAGATGTATACCATCCAACCTCTTCAGTACGTCCCGTGTCTTTAAGATGAGAGGGTAGATTACTCACCAAGGGTCTCAGTACATAATCAATCAACTTGCATATTGGATCAAAAGGACCATTCATCCCAGAAACAATGGGGCGACCAATGGGTCATTTTTGTGGACCTTTGGTAGTAAGTAGAATGTAGGTATGGTTGGATTCTCAACCATCAGATACTTCATCTTCTTGTTGGTAATAATCCCACTATCGACTGCTGCAAGTAAAATAGAGTTCAAGTTGATATTCAGTTAAAGGATTATGGCTCAGCCTTCGATAGCATTGTTGGTCCCTTAGCTGCCGGAACACCTCTTTCTCGTACATGTTGGTTGGCCAAAGTACCACATTTCCTCCTTTATCAGAAGGTTTAATTACTATTCCTTCCAGTTTTTTCAAATCCATCACAGCTTTCTGTTGTTTGATTGTTAGGTTGTTACTCTGGCTAGACCTTGGTATTCTCCTTAATTCTTCCGTCACTAATTTAACAAATATGTCAACATTGGCACAGAGGAGGAAATTTCTTAGATCTTGGAATTACGCTCTGTGGAAACTTACTTGTTACAGCCTCCTCCTGTTCCTCCAAAAATTGTTGCAAGACCACTAAGGCCTCCCTTTCCTCCGGGTTATCAAATGGGAATTTTGCTGAACCTTTATGATGTAACTTCTTAAAAATCAGATTACGGGCGAACTTCAAATTCCGAGTCTGGAACAAATGACAAACCCAGGCTTAACACCTCCATCTGGGATTTACTCAACACATGTTTAGACAGATTAATTACCTGCAGACCTTGAGTTTTGGGGTCCTGGGTCAAAGTTCTCTTATGTTCAGACATCTGGGAGCATATAGAGGAACTACGACTTCTCATAGGGTTCTTTGAACGTTGCCATTTATAAACTTGATCATTATCCATGTCTTGTCGATCACATAAAAATTTCTTCTGCTTAAAATCCCCTATTTGTTTTGCCCAATTCAGTTGGGCCTCATCCAGTTCTTTATAAAATCCCCCCCCAGTGAGTATCTGTTCCAGTTGTGACTGTATATTGCCAATTTCCTGGTCTAATTCAGTCAATTTTTTGGTCAGCTGCTGTTATAAGCTGATGGAGTCGGGAATCCGCAGGCTGGAGAGGATCTGGAGCAACTGTGGAAGACTGTAGATTTGATGCAGATATATGAACGGGTAAGTTTAAGTAGGTAGCTAGATGAGGGGAAGTTCATCCAACAGGAGCTGAAGTACAAACAATACTCAAGCAATTTCTGAAACAGCTGAGAGCCTATTTAAAGGCCAAGACAGGAAACAAGATGGCTCCCGACAATCTTCTTTCCACCATCTTGCTTAAGGGCAAAGTAAACTGCTGACCTCCAGTGGTGGGAGAAGGAAACAACAAGAGTGGTGACCTCTAGTGGTTACCTGGTAAAATTCTGTATGCTTCTGACAGCTGCAATTAAAACCTGCATCAGTGCTCTAGAGCTCTGATTGCAGATATCCATCCATCTCTTCCTTAATTCCAGGGTCTCGAGACCAAACGAGGGAAATATCTGTATCCCTAGCCCTCTAGGTATTAATTCCTTCAATATATACTGCTCCATGGTTATTTTGTTCTACCATATCTTTGTGCGCCGATGGAGCATATTTTTTAGGGATTGTTTTAACTCACGGCTGGCTCTCTGCTCGGGGTCTCCCCGTCCACCACCATTAAAAATTAATTCCGCCTGGGCCTGCCAAGATACCTCACGGGCACGATAGTCCATGGTCGGACAATATACTGAAAACCTGCTGGTAAAGAGCAAAACGTTAACTCACATAAATAATTTAGGGCAATTCCAATAATTATAAAGTAGGGGCCACCACCACGCCCTAGTTAAACAACACAGTACAGCGATATAGATATATAAAAAAAATATATACTTTATTATTTTCACAAATTAAAATAAAAAAAAAAAAAAATTATTTTAATTTGTGAAAATAATAAAGTATATATTTATATTTACATTATACATACATGTATACAGTATACGTGGTGGTCGCCCCCACTTTATAATTATTGCAATTGCCCTAAATTATTTCTGTGAGTTAACCTCTGATTCTGAAATATCTGTGTAATTTTTCCGTCTGATATTAAAATTTGCTAGTGTTTTTGGTCTCGTATTTTTGACATATATTTGTCCTGTTTCAAAGTCTGCCTTGTCTCGTTATATTTCCAGTTCTTTCTCTCTTTTATCTCGCTTTGTAGGCTGTCAATGTTTTTTTGCAATCTGATCTCCAATTGTCCGGTCTCTGGTTGTGTTCGGACACTCTGTATCTCCTTTATCCCTTTTTCCAACTGTACTGACACTTTATTCAGATGCTTTTTTTCATACTCTAGCATGCGCAAGGAATATAGAGAGAGGGTAACGCCCACAAACATTTACTGCCCTAAACCCCTGAGGACACCACGGATGTGACTAAACATGTCGGGGGGCAGCGTTTGAGGGAAAGATGTCAGTGTGTGACATCAATGTACGCTGCAACTAGGAAGAGTAAATATAGGCAGGGATAGTGTCTGTTGGGAAGAGTCTGGAGCCAGCGCGCGGTGCCAGCCTACCATAGACACCAGCAACAGCCAGTACAATAGATGCCACAACACTGCTAATTTTAAAAAGGGCTTATTGAACACTAAATATATGGTTTTAATAGATGTAATAAAGGTTACGTCTTATCAGCACAAATAGTGACACAAGTGCAAGATGGGCTATTACTAGTCAAATGACTATATGTAAAAATAAACAATTGCAGAGAGAAAGTCACCCCCCCTCCCACCCCTGCAGCTGACAGAAGTTGATGTTTACCTTCAATCCCCGTTGGCTGCGGAGTGGGAGGGGGCGTATCCTGACAGAGTTGGGGGCGTGACTTAGCAAGACCTGGGGCGAGGGTTTTAAGTCCTTCTTTTGAGGGTGGCCTGAATTACAGGTTGACGGCATGGTAATTTATGAGGACATGCAATGAGTAGCAGTGGAAGAAAACATATTTTATTACTACTGAACGGTCTTGGTGTAAAAATAGTCTAAAACATCAGTTATATTTCTGGTAACCAGAATACCCCTTTAACAGTGTTATCCACAGCGCTCTGCCCCTTTAAAGCAGTGAAGAGAAATGGCTGGGTTTTTATTTAGATGAGCTCCTCAGCTGGCTGCTAATTACCTGGCTGTGTTGTTATGGAAACCGGTGTGTATGTGGAGAAAATGGCAGTTGGGATTTGAAGTGAAAGGCTGGCAGGCTAATATTGGCTAATGGAGATCATATTTTGGGAATATCTCAGGAACGGTACGTCCTAGAGAGCTGAGACCTGGTCTAAAACCTTCCCGGACACCTTTTGTACCTGTGTGCCGAATTTTGTGAAACTCAGTCCAGTAGTTTGGTCACGCATAGAGAACAGACAGACAGAAACTCATTTTTATAATATAAGGAGATTATACAGCCCAAGAAGTTAGCGCCTCCCAAACACCCCACCACGTGTTTTGCATCAGCTTCCTCAGGGGAAAACCAAAAGGCAAGCCTAATTCTTCTAAAACCAGTAGAAGATATTCTCCCAAAAGGTGCAGGAGGCCGTTTCACTCCTCAAGTCGAAGAGACCAAAATTATAGAAAACAAAATGAGGCCAATCAAATCACAGAAAAAAAAAATCTTCTACAACCAAGAATGAGTTCTGAATCCAGAAGTTCAGGTTGACTCTGTTTTACCCGATTTGGCAAAACTCTACCACAAATCCATAGGTCTTCAGCTCCATTCATCAAAGTTATTGTCTAGAGTTCGCTTCCCCTACTCCAGCAAGATATGTCATCACACCGGACAGAAATCCTCATGGTAATCCTCATGGTACTAGATGAATTTCTTCTCGAAGGAGCTCTAGAACCGGTTGTGGTCAAATTGCAAAAGATTGGTTGCTATTACGTAGAATGGAGAGTGGCGTCTGATCATATATCTCAGAGAACTAAAGAAGTCCTTGTTGAAAAAATCAGGATGGATAAGGTCATGGCCATTCTTCAATAAAGAGAGTTCATGGCAAAGCTGGAACTTAAAGACACCGAAGTCCACATTCCTATTCATCCAGATCACAGAAAATGTCTCAAAATTTCCCACCATCACAAAGGACATCTGTCAACAACTACGGTTCAAGGTTTTTCCATTTGGCCCCTCAACTCTTCACCATGATTGCAGTGGTATTAGCTGCTTTTCTGCATTCCAGGGGTATTTATGTAATCACCTATCTAGATGACTGGTTCCTGAAAGCTCCAAACCCAGTAATTCTGTCTCATCAAATTCATAAAACCATTCTTGGGATTGATTCTGGACTCATTAAGAAGCTATTTCATCCCAAAGAGAAATTTCACCATCTCAGGAATTCAGTTCAACAGTTAAAAAGTCATCCTTGGGTCTCCATCAGATTCATCACGAAGGTCCTGGGTTACATGACAGCTGTAATAGATGCTGTTCTGAGGAACAAAAAAAAAAAATCTGGAACTCAGTCTTGATAACTTTCGAAATGAGGAAAGCCATCTCCTGGTAGCTAAACACAATCTAAATCAGGGACGGTCCTTTGCCCCTCAGGAACCCTTCCTGTTAACAACAGACACCTCAGCTTATGGGTCCTTGGGGACCTTGACTCTAGAAAAGTAACTCCTTTCACCGAATATCCGAGAGCTAAGAGCCATAAAATTTGATCTTTTTCACTTCAAGGACGTATTGAGAGAGATGTATGTCAAACTCCAGTCAGACAAGATGGTTGCAGTGTTCTACATAAACAAGCAGGGGCCATCAAGAGTTCCCAGTTGCAACAAGAATGTGCAGAGATCATGCAGTGGGTGGAACACAATTTGGCAGGCTTTTCAGCACATAAGCGGAGTGAACAACTTTTCAGAGGATCTTCTCAGCAAACAGACCCTCCTGCCAGGAGAATGGATGCTGAACCCCAGGGTCTTCCAGTCTCTAGTCAACAACGTGGACTACCAACTGTAGATCTGGTGGTGACCCAGGTGAACTCCAAGCTACCTCAATTTTGGTCCCTGTTCAAAACAGATCATCCAAAAGCCCTAGATGTTTTTTCCCTACCTTGGACTGTCCGTGTAATGTACATATTTCAACCAAAGTACTCAAGAAGATCAGGGAAGACAAGGCAGATGTCATGTCAGTGATTCCTCTCTGGCCCTGGAGGTATCTGGCCGGACCTCCAACGTCTTTATCTAACGGCATGGAGATTGAGAGGATAAAATACCTCAACTAAGGGATATTTAGTCCAGTAATAAACACTCTCCTCTCTTCCCGCTGACTAATAAGGTTTGAGGAGCTGCTTACTGCTGCTGATGTTCTAACATTTCTTCAAAAAGGTCTTGATGTGGGTTTCAAGGTCAATACTCTCAAAGTTCACATTTTGGCTATTAATGGACTTTAAACAATCCGGGTCCCCCCCCGATCAACAGGTTTTCTAAGGTCTAAAAATACCTAGACCACTTCACAGAACACCCTCCTCTGTGTGGGATCTAGCTTTAATGTGAAAAGGTCTTACTAACCATCCATCTGAACTTCTATAGTCCTGCAACTTTTTGTTTTTGTCTTATAAGTCCTTGTTTTTGCTGGCAGTGGCTGTAGCTAGAAGTGGAAGTGAATTACAAGCCTTTTCTTCCTCTAAAGAAGCATACCTGAAGATCTTGCATGACGGTCTCCGTCTAGAGATGCTCCATCTTTTAGATGTTAAAAATACAATCGAAATATACCTTCAGAGGACCCATGATTTCAGATCTTCTGACAAGCCATTCATCCAATGCTTTGGACCTAGAAAAAGCAATCTTCTAGTAAATCCTCTCTAGAAAGATGAATCCGAGATACTGCTATACAGTGTTACCAGCAAAAGGATTTGCCTGTGGCAGAAGGCATTTGGGTGCAGTCTAAAAGGGCTATTGCAGCCCCTTGGGCAGTGTTCACTGACATACCTCCTCAATACATCTGTCAAGTGGCATCGTGGTCTTCAGCCAGAACATTTATGGATCATTACAGACTGAACATATCAGAGGTGAGTCTTTAATAAGGCGATGTCTTCTTTCCCTACCCCTAGTCCAGCTTCTTAAAGGGGTTCTCCAATTTCACAAACAGCCCCCCATTTGCTGGGCCCCTCATAGGGAATATACTTACCCCGCTCCGGGTCCCCGCAATGGCACTGCTGCTTCTGCCCTTACACGGTTGAAAACATCTGGTGTCAGGGGGGAGCAGCCAATCCGGGATGGGGATGAGCCTCCCTAGCGGATGACACTAGGGAGGCCCGTCCCCGCCTGTCATTGGCTGCTCCCCACCGACACCGGATGTTTTCATCCGTGTAAGGAGAGAAGCAGCAGCGCCAGTGCGGGGACCAGGAGCGGCACGGGGATCGGGGAGTGGGGTAAGTATATTACCCGTGAGGGCCCCAGCACATGGGGGGGTTGTTTGTGAAATTGGAGAACCCCTTTAAATATTATTTTTTATAAACATATTCTCAATACCTTTCATTAGTTATAATGGCTCGTCGCTTAAATCCGGCCTGGAGCAGCCTGCCGTACTCTACTGTCGCCAGTGTGAAAGTAGCCTTATCTTAATGATAAGAATTTGGATTAAATAAGTCTTTATGACCTTTTAGTAATTTAGAGATCAGGGTTATTAGATGATTGGCACAAAGTGAAAGTACCAGTCACACGGCTAGACAAACATGTAACCCTTTGTGACAGAACAGCTCAATATTTTTAATAAAGAGCAATTGAAAAAAATGATTTTTTTAGCCTAAAATGAGTAAAATGCAATCATAAAAAAGTTGTCCCCAAAGGTGTCCATCGCCTTTACCAGCATTTAAAGAGCATTGCCACATGGGCCATAGACACAATGGTCTGGAGGGGACCTCATTGACTTCTGTGGGAGAGTTTTCTAGACATGTTCTGTGACCTGATAAAAACCAAACTGCAATGGTACAAATATCACACCCAAATATCTCTAAACCATTTATAACCTGTAAGGGCTCAAAAATTAGCCAAACCTACAAAAAAAAAATAAGAGCCATATACCAAAATCTAAAAATATCTTTAACATATGGACAGGAAGTCTATTTCTCTATGTATTCCTATGGGAGCCTCACTCTGAGTCTCATAGGAATGAATAGAGAAGTAACTGGCTTCCTGTCCTGGGTCAGTTGGAGGTCAGGGAGTTGGTCACATGACCCAGCTACAATAAGAAGAGAGGGGATAACTCACAGATACAGTCTCTGATAAGAAGATTACATTCACTACAGATTACATCATGCACCTTTCTAACAGGTCAGAGAATAAACATTTTTGCGGGAGTTCTTCTTTAAGGACAGAGAGGCGTAAAGTCCACAGAATGTAATAATGATGAGGTAAATTAATTGATGCTAGACTACCAGGCAAAAATATATAAAAAATTTAAACCCCTCCGCCAATCCACCCCCACACACCCACAAAATGTGCAAAGCCCCAAAACGTTGACAGAAGGGGCAAGACTGAAACAACACACAACATATATCCCCGATCAGAAAGCCCCCGAGCCCAAACAATTACTAAGAAAAATAAAGTAACAAGAAAGTAATATTACCCATAGGGTGCACAGGATGGCACCGACCCCATTGTGCATTTCAGCCCGCCTTCATCTAAAGAGTGGTGGTCTGTCATCAATAACCTCATCATTATTACATCCTCTCTGTCCTTAATATCACATTTATTTACTGCCATAAAATGTGTGGTCACCAGTGATGTCGCCCTTTGTTATTTTTATCTCATGTGTTGTAATTTTAATTAATTATTTTTGTTTGATATTTTCATATTGTGGCTCATGTTTTTTTATAGGTTTATGCTCTATGACGTGTAGAGGTCTGGAAGGAGCAGATACGCTGTGATATCACCTATTGTGAATGGTGGATCCTGTGTTATCTGTATCTATAGGTGATATTTGTCATTCTAATCCTGCCTGTAATGATAAGTAGATAATTGCAGTAAAGTGATCTGTACCAGGATTGCCAACTATCCAGGAATTTCTGGACAGCCCGTAAAGATAGGCAAAAAAAAAATAAAAAATAGATGTGTCTGTGATTTTTTGGGGGCTGGTGGTTGTTAAGTAGGTTATTTTGGTGTCTCCCTTTCTATCTTGGCCACTTAGGTGGTTTTCCTAAATGATTTGGAGACCTGGGTAGACCACAATCCGGGTCTTTGTCTTCAATACATTTTTAAGTGTTACACAAAGTTTTATGTCATTGGAATCGAACGTGTAGTTTTTAGTGCAATTTTTCTTTTAATTTTTAAGCTAGGAGGGGACTTGTAAGGAACGCATTTTGCTTCTCCTTCCTGCTGGATCCATTTCTCAGTTTGACTCAAAAATTGTGCCTCAAGCACATCAAAAATATGTTTTCCTCAGGAGAATATAAATTTGCTTTGTTAAAGAAAAGTCATGAAATGCATTTTTGTTCCCAACAGAAAATCCTTCTGAGGAAAACTTCATGTTATCGCTAAATCATGAAACGGAAGATGAAGGTACCAAGGAGCGCTCTTCAGGAGAAAACCTCATTACTCTTAATCTACACCCAGGACTTCACAGTACAAATCTATCATATTATCCCCCTAATCAAGAGGAACCTTCTTCTGGCCAGTCACAGATTGTTACCCCAAGTACAGGTCAGAAAGAGGGTGAAAGATTTCAGCGTGGTAAAGAGTTGTCAAAAAGCTCAGGTCTTTCTACACGTACGAGAACCCACGCAGGGGAGAAATCATCATTTTCATGTTTACAATGTGAGAAGTCCTTTCCATGTAAATCAAGGCTTGTTATACATGAAAGAATCCACACAGGAGAGAAGCCATATTCCTGTTCAGAATGTGGAAAGTGCTTTAAACACATTTCTGGTTTTATTATACATAAGAAACTTCACACAGGAGTGAAGCCATATTTATGTTTAGAATGTGGGAAAGGTTTTATTACTAACTCCCATCTTAGGGATCATCAGAGATGTCACGCAGGGGAGAAACCATTTTCATGTTCACGGTGTGGAAAAGGCTTTAATAATAAATCAAGTCTTAACAAACATGAGATAATCCATACAAGAGAAACCCTGTATTCATGTCCTGAATGTGGGAAATGTTTTACACAGAAATCATATCTTAGTAAACATCAGAGTATTCACACAGGAGAGAAGCAGTATTCATGTTCAGAATGCGGAAAATGCTTTGCACAGTATTGTAATCTTATTATACATCATAGAACTCACACAGGGGAGAAGCCGTTTTCATGTTCAGAATGTGGGAAATGTTTCACACAGAAATCAGCTCTTATTACACATGAGAGAAGTCACACAGGAGAGAAGGAGTATTCATGTTCAGAATGTGGAAAGTGCTTTGCACAGAATTACAATCTCATTATACATCAGAGAACTCACACAGGAGAGAAGCCGTTTTCATGTTCAGAATGTGGGAAATGTTTCACACAGAAATCAGCTCTTATTATACACGAGAGAAGTCACACAGGGGAGAAGCCGTTTTCGTGTCCAGAATGTGGGAAATGTTTTGCAAATAAATCAAACTTTATTAAACATCGCAGAATTCACTAGAGAAGCAATCATCATGTTTAGAATGTGGGAAAAGCTTTATTAATAAATCAAATCTTACATATGAGAGAAGTCTTATTCATGTTCATAAAGTGAAAAATTCACTACTCGAGCCAAATATAGGGATTATCAAAGAAGTCACCCAGGAGCGAAGCCATTTTGATGTTCTATATGTGGAAAATGTCTTCAGGAAATCCAAAATTAACAGATACAGGAATCCAAATAAGGAACCATTTTTCTGGAATCTGGGGCATGCCAGAGAAAATATGTGCTTATTTTTTGGGGTGTAAATAGCCTGGTCTGCCAAATGGCCATGAGTAAGAGGTGGGCCCTGTTTACATCCAGAGCAGTGAAGATGAACTGTCCCCATGAACCTTGCTTCTTATCACTGTATTCACACCTCCACCCACACTGCGGGAGAATACAGAAGTTATATACTGTGTATATATATATATATATACACTGCTATAACAATATAAATATGTAATATATACAGTTATGTGAAAAATAATCGCAGTCCAATTACAGTTTTTTTTGCAGAAAAGATAATACAAGAAGGGAAAAAGTTAATGACTAGGTGTAGCAGAGTAATGGGCGACCAACAGAATCAACAGCCATGACGTGCACACTGCTAACTGGGCGGAATTTACTTATTTAATGAAAGGCAGTCTTCAGTCTGGAGTTCAATTACTGAGGTCATTCCTTCTATGAAGAAATGTGTCAATTATGGCCCTTATTTAAAGAAGGAGGGCAGCTAATGTTGTACCTGCTGGTTTTAGCCCGTGCTCAGTGAGTAAAATGGGTCGTTCCAGACATTGTACTGAAGCAGTAAGAACTTTGATCAAGAAGTTGATTGGAGAGGAGAAAACATATAAAGAAGTGCAGAAATGTCACGATACGGGGAGTAGTGAGCCCCAACCTCTGTCCCTGCCTACTTACACGGCCCGTCCTAGGTAACGGCGCGTAACTGGGCGACAATCACTAGTCTGAATAAATGCTGGGGGGCAAAGGGAAGGAGAACAAGAGGAGAATACAACAAAGACAGAACACAAAACACAATATCGGAGGGTCAATAAGTCGTACCAGGAAATCACATGAAAACCAGGGGAGAGAGCGAAAGCAAGGTCAAAGAATACATAGCCAAAGTCCAAAACACAGTAGTCACAATGAGGATTAGCAAGCACTAGCACTGGAGGTATAGACCAATCTCAGGCAACCTGTGGCTGGTGGGCTGCCTGTTTAGATAGGGCTCCAAGTAGGTCATGTGATGAGGCGGCGTCACATGACCTAACTCCAAAAGTGAAACAGGAAGTGCTGGCTTCCTTGCCAGTATTCAGAGGTAGGTCACGTGATGTGGCCAGCGTCACGTGACCTATAGCACAAATATTCATAACTGAAGCTCCTCCTGCCTGTCGCCAAGGAGATGGGGAGGACGCCGGCCGCGCAGAAACTGAACGCGCACCGGGTCCTCCCCGTCCCTGTTGTTATGGAGACGAGGTCGCACATCTCGTCCTCGCTCCTGAACAACAGTGCGAGTCCAGCGGCACTGCACGGAGGAAGCGCACCGCCGGCTCCCCGTGACCAGAAAATAATTGGCTGCTCAGCTAAAATGATCTCCAATGCTTTAAAACCCGAAACACGTGGTAGGAAAAGAAATATTACCATCCGTGTAGATCAGGGATCAGAAACCTTCGGCACTCTACCTGTTGTGAAACTACAACTCCCAGCATGCTCTTTCCACTTGTGTGGGAGTTTAGAGAACAGCCAAGAGAGTGTGCCTGATGAGAGATGTAGTTTCACAACACCTGGAGTCCCGGAGGTTGCCTACCCGTGGTGTGGATGATAGAATAACAACAATGGCAAAGAAGCCTCCAGTGATCAGCTCCAGGGAAATCCAAGAAGGTCTTCAGTTACCTGTGAGCATGGGTGTAGCTAATTACTCTTGGGCCCTGCTGCAAGAATTCAGCTTGGTAGCCCAGGAGCCTGAGGGGCCCAATGACCCTTGTGCCACATAAGAAGACAACAGTGTTATAGAAAATACATGTTGGTCAAGCGAAGGGGTTAGGTTGAGAATTTGGCATGGGGAAGGGACTGTTGTTACAATTTTTGTCTCAGGCAGCATGAGACTATGTGCTTCCCTGCCCCTGGCCAAAAAGCACTAAGGGAAGGAGGGCTCGAGTAGAACACTTGCACCAGAGCCCATGAGCCTCTAGTTATGCCCCTCACTGCACTACAGTATATAGATGACACCCTATACACACACTGCACTATATAGAAGAAACCCTATACTCACACCGCACTATATAGATGACACCCTATACACACTGCACTATATAGAAGAAACCCTATACACACACCGCACTATATAGATGACACCCTATACACACACTGCACTATATAGATGACACCCTATACACACACTGCACTATATAGAGGACACCCTATACACACACTGCACTATATAGAGGACACCCTATACACACACTGCACTATATAGATGACACCCTATACACACACTGGCACTATATAGATGCACCATGCACTTATAGATGACACCCTACACACACACGCACTATATAGATGACACCCTATACACACATCGCACTATATAGATGACACCCTATACACACCGCACTATATAGATGAAACCCTATACACACACTGCACTATATAGATGAAACCCTATACACACACTGCACTATATAGATGACACCCTATACACACACCGCACTATATAGATGACACCCTATACACACACTGCACTATATAGATGACACCCTATACACACATCGCACTATATAGATGACACCCTATACACACACTGCACTATATAGAGGACACCCTATACACACACTGCACTATATAGATGACACCCTATACACACACTGCACTATATAGATGACACCCTATACACACATGCACTATAGATGACACCTATACACACACTGCACTATATAGAGGACACATACACACCTATATAGATGACACCCTATACACACACTGCACTATAGCATGATCGAGGACACCCTATACACACACGCAGCACATACACACACATAGAAGATACACCCTATACACACCGCACTGCCTATACAACACTAATATAGAGACACCCTATGCCACTATACAGATGACACCCTATACACACACTGCACTATACAGATGACACTATACACCATCGCACACACACTTGCACACTATATACACACACACTGCACTGGCCACTATTACACTATATAGATGACACCCTTACACACAGGACACAATCTAGTAACGGGTTTGGACCCCCTTTTGCCTTCAGAACTGCCTCAATTCTTCGTGGCATAGATACAACAAGGGTGCTGGAAGCATTCCTCAGAGATTTTGGTCCATATTGACATGATGACATCACACAGTTGCCGCAGATTTGTCGGCTGCACATCCATGATGCGAATCTCCCGTTCCACCACATCCCCAAAGATGCTCTATTGGATTGAGATCTGGTGACTGTGGAGGCCATTTGAGTACAGTGAACTCATTGTCATGTTCAAGAACCAGTCTGAGATGATTCCAGCTTTATGACATGGCGCATTATCCTGCTGAAAGTAGCCATCAGATGTTGGGTACATTGTGGTCATAAAGGGATGGACATGGTCAGCAACAATACTCAGGTAGGCTGTGGCGTTGCAACGATGCTTCCAATTGGTACCAAGGGGCCCAACGAGTGCCAAGAAAATATTCCCCACACCATGACACCACCACCAGCAGCTTGAACCGTTGATACAAGGCAGGATGGATCCATGCTTTCATGTTGTTGACGCCAAATTCTGACCCTACCATCCGAATGTCGCAGCAGAAATCGAGACTCATCAGACCAGGCAACGTTTTTCCAATCTTCTACTGTCCAATTTCGATGAGCTTGTGCAAATTGTAGCCTCAGTTTCCTGTTCTTAGCTGAAAGGAGTGGCACCCGGTGTGGTCTTCTGCTGCTGTAGCCCATCTGCCTCAAAGTTCGACGTACTGTGCGTTCAGAGATGCTCTTCTGCCTACCTTGGTT